>CAJQZN010036919.1:19013-36729 GCA_907164685.1 Colias eurytheme | reverse complement strand
AACTCAAACATTTATTTATTCAATTAGACTTCTTAAAGAAGCACTTTTGAAACGTCATTACATATTTTAAAATTTACCACCGATTCGGAAAGCAGTATCTACGGAGAAGAACCGGCAAGAAACTCCATAGTTGCTCTTTTAAATCATGTCAGTTTTACAATTTTACAAAATACATATGTAACAACATATAAGTATTGTAATAACATGCCAAAGAACTGTCCTGTGGTTTTTACGCGACAACCCTCCATGGGTTTTTATCGTCCATATATTCCTGAATACTGTAGTACGCTCTCTGAACTAGTACATTTTTTATATAAGTTTTAAATTTAGAACTACTAAACTCTTTAATATTATGAGGAATTCTATTGTAAAAGCGTATACCTTGACCCATAAATGAATTTTTAACTTTAGCTAATCGGAAAAATGGCATTTCAATTCTATTTCTGTTCCTTGTGCCATAACAGTGTCTATCTCCTACTCTTGTGTGTAAGTCGGCGTTTTTGTGTACATGCAAAATATTATTAAATATATACTGTGATGGTACAGTAAGGATACCAGTATTCTTAAAGAGATCTCTTAGTGAGTCCCGAGCACGTAAATTATATATAGAACGAATGGCTCTTTTCTGTAAGATAAATATAGTTTCTATATCTGCTGCCCTGCCCCATAGTAGAATTCCATAGGACATAATACTATGAAAGTAGCTGAAATAAACCAATCTAGCTGTATCTTCATCGGTGAGATGCCTTACCTTTCGGACTGCATATGCTGCTGAACTGAGCTTACCTGCAGCGGTGTTGACATGGGCTCCCCACTGTAGTTTCTCGTCCAATGTTAACCCAAGAAATACAGTCGATTCTGTAGGGTGTAATACCTCCCCGTTCAAGGTAATATTTCTGCTTAACTTTTTAACGTTTGGTAGTAAAAATTCAACACAAGTTGTTTTTTTGGCATTTAATAATAAATTATTAGCAGTAAACCAGTCGGATATGTGTAAAAGAGCACTGTTCACTTCGTCAACATTTGGGTCATGCCTATCATTAAATATTAATGAGGTATCATCTGCAAACAGAACTATTTCACACCTATCCTGTAAATAATAAGGTAGATCATTGATATATACCAAGAACAAGAAGGGTCCTAAAATAGATCCCTGTGGAACACCAATGTTAATTGACGCACCGCTAGAACGTTCTCCATTAACAACTACAGTTTGTATCCTATCATGCAGGTATGAGGCTATGAGGTTCTGAGCTTGTCCTTTAATCCCATAGTGATTAAGTTTACGCAATAAGGTACAATGTTCAACGCAGTCAAATGCCTTGGAGAGGTCACAAAATATCCCCAATAAAAATCATACAACTTAACATCAACTTCACAGAATATCATTATGTACACAAAGAAACTGTTAGTAAGCTATTGCATAGCTTCTATCGCGGGCCTTGAGCGCGGGGACCGAATCTAGAAAATCCGTAACGAAAAAAACCTCACGCTCCAGGTGTGGCTTGAAGGCATGCTATGCAATAGCTTTACCGCGGCAGTCCCCGAGTGCCTCACGTCCTTTTTTTATTGATCATATTTTCCAAATATATTAAAAACAACATTAAAATTTATATGCAGCTGCTAGCCTACAGGTTCTGTACACACGGAACGAATTAAAAAGTTGAACGTCACAGGGGGTGACCAGGAGGCGAGGATTAAACTCTGATTGTCGAGTCGCCTGCGAAATACTCACACTAACTTGAGAGACAATCACTTGTAATCATATATTTTACAGCTTCAGGATATAATTATTATGAGAAGGAACCTAACATTTTTTGTAAACTTGGTATATTATCATACGTTAGAATTTTTTTATCATACACACAGCGGATGAAATCGGTAAAAAATCAAAGGCTCAATTTTTACCACCAACAGTCGAAAATACAAGCTATTAATCCATGTACGTTATATTGAAAAGTCTCACTTTTCATAACAAGAACATGCTCGCTTTCTTGTACACGAAAATAAAGCGTAGAACCATTCATCACAATCAACGTGTCGAACCTGCGGCAATCAAATTTATGTTTGTGATTCCAAGACGCTCCCTCGAAAATTACTCCATTTACACTTCAATCCAGGTCGCTTGCCTGCCGGCCATTTTTGCCGACAATAAGACGCGTTTGATTGAAATTTGCACGTCGGCAAACAGCTTCTTTGAGAATCAAATTATTTCGCGTGGATGTGTTGAGGAATGGCATCGTTATTAGACTGTCTGCGCGCTATACCCACAGCCTTTGTGCCTGCTAAGTTATTTGTTGATTTGTTATTTTTAGAATGTAAAGGAGGCGAGTGTGAGGAAATTTCTCGGCGTTTCCTTAGAACATGATGAAATGGGGACGAAATAGATAGGTTGTGGGTATACATATCGTCGATGAGGCCACGTAAAGAAATGATGTAATTTAAACCATAAATTACAGATTGTAAGTGCTTATAGATACGTATTTTGTATATATGCTATTCTTTCGCAAAAAATGGCTTCACTGATCTGGATGAACTGAGTGTAGTTTCAAGTAACAAGCGAAAACAGTAATACCAACCTTTAATCATGGTTATAGTAACGAAAATTTATGCTCTATGTATCTTATTAAAATCACAATTTTTCATGTGTTAGTACACCTTGACAGCAACAATCTAAATATTATGTTATAACTAATCAAATCAAACTCGCTCGATAACTTACTGACTTATATAAACTTGATACAAAGTAATCAATCGTAATTTATAATATCAAAATCTCGTTCAAACAAGACAATAAATTAATTAAAACAAGTACACCCGCGGGCGACAGCTAGTATGCTGTCAGGTACTCGTGCATGATTTTATTACTCATCGCCAAATATTTGATCTCAACCCCTACTTTTGCGTTTATGTTCATTTCGCAATATTAGGATACAATGTTTTGATTTCACGATATTTATTTTGTGTATCTTTCTTGTGAGATACAGGTATTTATACATATTATAAAACTGAAGAGTTTGTTTGTTTGTTTGAACGCGCTAATC
Source organism: Colias eurytheme (assembly GCA_907164685.1). NCBI lineage: Eukaryota > Metazoa > Arthropoda > Insecta > Lepidoptera > Pieridae > Colias > Colias eurytheme. Next base: position 33,685 of record CAJQZN010036919.1, on the reverse strand, counting down.
GCGGGAGCTAGGTACTGGTACGATTTAAAAAAAATATTTCGGTGTTAGATTTATTGAGCCCATTTATTGAGGGAGGCTATAGGCTATAAATGATCACGCTAAGAGCAACAGCAGCGGATCCACGCGGGTGAAACCGCGGAGCGCAGCTAGTGAGGGATAAACCTGTTTACTGATAAAATTTTCTCTATAGGTAGTTACGTAGGTCACCTTTCAAAGGCTCTATCCATCGACCAGTGTGGTCGATGGCTCTATCAGACCAAACATAAAGTGCAGTTGTAGTTTTCACTGTAGATGCGTTTTAATTAAATTGAAACGTCTTGAAATATCGAATTGTTTAATTTAATATTATGAAGAAGAAGAGAAACTCATACTGAAAGATGAAAATCATACAACATCGTCGAACATCGAAAAAAGAAACTATAAATTTTCCAAAAATCGATTTTTTGGTATCTACTAGCATAGTTCCCTATATTTTTATATACTTGTAAATCAGACAATAAATATCATTTTTTTTTACTTTTTTTTACTTTGAATTTGGTATATTGTTAACTAAACACTAATCAAAATGACTCTACTACAGAACCAATTTAGTTTATTTGTCCGCCTGCACACTCTTACCTAGCGCACCTGTTCAATTAAAATTTCAATTACGAGGGAGAGACGGTAAACACATTTCCTCGTGTTTGTGCTTTGCGGAAGATGTTACAAATACGACTTTATTTCGTAAATGTAGGAAAATACTTAAAACCTGGATAGTTATTTTGTTGAGTTTTAGTAGGATTATTTAATTGCTATCAAAATTGTTTATACATTGTACACATTACTTCAATTACAGTATTGTATGCTTTGTCATAAAATATTCGAACGAAAATTATTAAATAAGGCTTGAAAATGACCTAGTTGTCTATGGCATCGCTAACTTGAAGCAAAAAGCTTTTTAATAGAATATATATATAGGCAATTCCCGAGTAGGTATACTCGGGAATTGTTGAAATAAAAATATTACATTTTGGCTCAATTATAATTAGATAGTTGATAGTAAAAATAGATTAAGGAAAATACAATTATCTAGTGAAAATCACATCATGTTACAGCATAATGTTTTGTTTATATCATGAAAAGCAATCCTCCATCACCCACCTGACTATACAACTACCCTATCATTACGACCATTACTCTGACACAAATGCTATAAACAACACCCATTCAAAACACTATGTATAACATACATTGAACCACGACTTCGATTCACAATAATCACAAAGCTAACAAGACCAGCAATGTACGCTTAACAGTTTGAAATACTCGGTCAAATTATAAGGATATGTTCACATGATACGAGTTGATATCACAGTGTAAGTTACTGGCGCCAGTGAGTCGATGTATTGTAAGGTATAATTAATGAGTTTGAGGTAAATACAAGTTGTTTTCTTAATTAATGGCGGGTGATGTTTATTTTGGTTACAGTTTATACCCCATTTGTTTATAGTCGATATAAATTATATCAGCTGATATAGAGTGGGGAAACAGGAAGACTGTAAGGGTAAATAAATAACACAAAGAGTAGATAATGTAATTAATTGTTTAAGTTTATTTAAATAAATAAAAATTGAGGGTAGATACATACATCAATACATCATATACTTATTATATTATATTTGCCTTTATACAATAACATTAATTGAAATAAACCTTTTCTATACTTGCTTAGTGCACACATGCTGTTCGTCTGTAAGTAAGGTACTTGTATAATAATAAAATCATCTTACATAATGCATAATGCACCTATCTATAAAACATACCCATCACAAGCTTTTATATTAAAACCTGTAGCTATCTACATAATAATATATTGATGTACGAATTTAGGTAAACCTATAAAAAACAATACAAACGCTGATCAAAATTATGCCCAAACATGCCAGAAGAATCTAGCGCGCATCTGAATAAGGTTTTTTCCCGATATATATTTGCAAATGATATTGGTTGAGGTCCGAAGGTCGGATATAAAAACGTATCGCATTGAATAAAGGCGTCGGCGAAACCGCACGCGGTACAAAACATACGGCTACACGGCTGTGTCCATGCTCGACTTTATTTTTATACACCCACTAGCTGTTCCCCGAGGTTTCACCCGCATTGCTCCGCTCCTGTTGGTCTTAGCGTGATGATATATAGCCTATATAATATTAGTATAGATTTGTCTGTAAGAAAAAAAACATTCATTTCAACAAACGATAAACATCACATTACGGTTATTAACAAATAAAATAGAGATCAACAAGTGTTCTAATGCTGTGTCTGTTACCTCTTTGTATAAAAAATAATTTACAGATGCATGTTAATAATTACGATTAAGTATCCATTATGTAGTAGTACGTCCCTATTGTAGGTTTCTGATCTAGAATAACATGTTTGATATGTATGTATTTACGTGTTAAAATCTTGTCTTGCATTTTTCATTTGAAAACACCTATAATATTTTAATTAACAAATAGGTTTTCCTGTTGCTTATAAGATAAATGATAAGGCGAACAATGATCTATTGACGTCACAGTTGATTTAATATTACCTACTTGTAGTTTTGAGTTAATAGAAAATAAAATGTGTTGTATTTTTACCTACCTTTAATAAAATAGATTCGTTCGTGTTTAAAAAATAAAAATATTTTTATTTTTACTTCCAAGTTGAACACGGAAAAGCCCAATCTCGTAAAGGTCAGTTTTAAAGAGGTAAACCCTCGGCCGCAGAGACGGCGCCTCCCCTTCCGTGTCGGGTTAACTGCGCAAAAAATATTCCCTCTTAAATGTTAGAGGGTAGTAGGCGTAGACCCACTAGAATTTAGTGCGTGAACCTACACACAAGCTTCTGCTTAGACAACAAGTCTACAAAATGACATATTTAAATATAAAGTATTTAAAAAGGTTAGAGCAGTGGTGGCTCAGTGGTGAGACCTCGGACTTTGAATCGATAAGTCCCGGGTTCGAGACCAGGCTAGCGCGCAGGAAATAAATTGATTTTTCAATTTATCTTATGTTATATGTTATAGCTTATGTTTTAACAACACCACTGCTTGAACGGTCAAGGAATACCTACGTTCGACGACATATTGTGTCATCCGCCAACCCGCACTTGGCCAGCGTGGATTATGGCCTGTACCCTCATAGGAGGCCCGTGTCCCAGCAGTGGGAACGTATATGGGCTGGTGATGAAAAAGGTTAAGTTTTACCCTGTCGATCCATGATGCAACTTGGTACCTATAGTAGATTCAATGACAAGCTTTTGATTAACTTCACAATGGCTTGAATTACCTTTGATCAATTAGTTACCTTTTCTTCTTAATTAAAACTCAGACGTTATCTGAATAGGCATACCGTATACATAAACAAAAAGACTGTTAAGAAATCGTAAGGTAAAGAATAATCGGTTCGTTAGTTATTTTTAAAACACAACTATTTTTAATATTATTCGTACACATAAGAGCTCTATTATGCGTTAAATACCTTTAACCCTCTGATATAATTTCTTCTCATTTTTAAACCATCAAAAACACGACAAATATACCTTCCACAATTATACATAACAAACCAATAAACAAACGATGAAACACATAATAACCACTCTACATGCATAATAATTCCACCTCTCGCTCTTTTCCATCCTTATAGGAAACCTAACATAACCTAAACATTTAAAAAAATAGCATAGGTATACACAAGGCTTTCCCGATCATTCATTCAACAGAATACTAAAGAAAAAACGATTGGTATATATCTATTAATACATAATCCTATATAATATATCTATCAAATAGCACTTTTCGAAAAATCAACGTAAACATAGAGCCTTCAACAAGTTCCACCAATGCAAACACACAATACATTGGTAGTGCAATAAAAAAGCCAGCTAGTGTACGTATATATCTGTCAACTGTGGCTAGAGTCTCATGAAGCAGGTAGAGTTATAGTATATAGATTCAGAGTCACATAGAGCGGGTAGGGTTACATAACACAGGTAGAGCCTCACTTTTTACAATGGTAGGGCTACATATAGCAGGTAGAGTCATATAGCGCCGGTACAGCCACATAGCGCAGGTAGAGCCACGGCGCAGGTAGAGCCAATTGCAGGTGCGACCCCGCCCGCGGGCGGCGCTACCTGCCGCGCACACCTGCGAACACGCCCACCTACGAAGCCTTCACCTTACAACGTTGAATTTATATTGAATAATGACTGTAAATAACACAGGGAAAGCTATCGTTTGTTTTTTGTAATAAAGTACCTATACGTTGGTTAATAGTTTGATTTTATTTTTATTTAATGTGACTCCGTAATCATTCACGAATTTTTAATACGGAATAATAATCTACGTGTTCGTACTAAGTTCGCGAAGTGTATTAATATCTACAACAAAACATGATGTGGGATTAGGTAGGAACCTACTGAGTGTTTGTTAACAGAATATTGTCGGAAAATATTGGTTTTATACTTCAACTACTTACGTTAAGCTAACGTAGAAAACCTGAGTTATTTCTAAATACCTACAGACGATAGATACCCAATAAAATACGCTGATGTAGCTATTATTTATTACAATAACCTTTCCCTACGTTGAAAATTCCTAACTTCATACTACATAGGTAACTAAGTAGCTACTACATAATTACCCTGATGAGTCGACATGCGTAGGGACCATGTACACAAGAAACAAACACACAAGAATCAGGGCAGCTAATTACGATAATGACGTCACAGCACATTACCGCAGATTGTAATCATGCTATTGTTTTCATTTATCGGAGTGAAGGCAAATTCTTAGTAGAACAAGTAGAAGGTAGAGTTTTAAATCACGTTCGTAAATTATTCATTGTAGATGCTTCTATTATTAATATCCCATATAATTTAAAATAACGGTAGGTATATAATATTAAGTACATATATGTATTCGGTTATTGGTATTAAACTGAGTTTGACCCGTTACAATTTATTTTATACTAGCTTACCGCCCGCGGCTTCGACCACTTTGTCTAAAACCTAATAAATTATATACTAAAACCTTCCTCTTGAATCACTCGTTCTATTAAAAAAAACAGCATCAAAATCCATTGCATAGTTTTAAAGATTTAAGCATACATAGGGACATAGGCACAGAGAAAGCGACTTTCTTTTATACTATCTAGTGATACCTGCGTATAATTTTTACTGAAAAAGAAATAAAAAATATATGCTTTTCCAATTACCTAAACATTCGTGAATACTAAGGTTCATATCATTTTGAAGAAGATACAGAAAATCTCAGTATTTAATGTAATAAAAATACTACGAAATAAAAAGGAAAAACGTTTAAAAAAAACCATGTACCTTTCCGTTGGTCTGGCAACACCGCTCAATTTAATTACAACCGAGCATCTGGCAAGCACCTCAACCCTTCCAAAAATTATATAATAATAAAAGACTAATTACTCGAGAAATTCCGCCAATAAAGCCAAGACGGCGCTCGAAAAATAATAAAATTAATTTATTAAAAACAACTCGCCGAGTTTTATAAGTGAACCCTTCGGAGGGATGCATCTGATTTCCGTGGTGCGGGACCACTTGTCAACTTTCTATCAATGATTTAAAATGATGAATTTAATTCACTAAAATTAATAGAAATTGTGGTACATTAGTAGACAAGTAGTTAGACTAATGGTCAGTTGATAAAAGCATAACTACAAAAAAGTATTATGTATTCGAAAACCTCCATAAGATATTTAAATGATTATATCCATATTATGTATTAATTTAAGTTTAATAATATTATTTTACAAAAAATAGAATACCTATAGGACAGATTTTTGCATCAAATTTTTCTGGTCTTTCCAATATTTCTAAATGTAACTAGTTTCAAGGGACAATAAACGATATGTATTTTAATATAACACACACGTGGTGTCGCTCGAATGTTTACAAATGAACACGCGCCCTAAGATGATGGATAACGAGGAAACTTTTCCAATTTTCACACAATACTGTGATTTCGCTTGAACTTCAATCAAATACAATCAACGGCTTGTTAGAATTTATTCTGATTACTTATGATTTAATAAAAACTAGGTACCTAATAATCATTGAAAAAAAATCAATATTATTACTAATATTACCTATGTTAAAAGACAAGAGACAACCATTTTAAGTTCCTTTTATTTTTAAATCATATTATCAGAATATTGTATCTAAGAGGTTAATTAATAATAATATGGTTTTATTTTAATTAAAAAAATAAAATATAATTAAATTTAAATATATAAAGGAATCTCCTCAAATCAGCGAGAGGGTTACATTAATTTATTCAACAAAAACTGAAACAAAAAGTGGATTATAGATTAGCATTATAATGAGAGAAATCGTAAAGAAGTTGATTATTGTATTACAAAAATAACGTTCAAGACAATCGTATTATTTTCATTTTGAAATATTATTAGGCTAAATATAAAGTTCTTCATCACAGGGAAATCGAAAAAATATATCATAGTTTCCATACTGTAACGAAAATTTATTGATTATACCCTACGGTTTAAGACATTTATTTCTCAAAAAGATTACATTTTAATCCCTTACAGAGAAATATTATTTTATTACAAACATGTTTACTCGCTTAGCGTTTTAGGTACGTAGTAAGTACTTTGTTAGCACAAAATAATCAAACAAAAAAAAAAATGGGCGGTAATATTTTTTGCATATGCAGTGAAACGTAGTTAGTTGATAGTCATTTAGAAGGAGGAGGAGGTAGACTACCAAATAACTAAATCTAATATATTTTTATTCACCGTTTTTACTCACACTATAAATTTTATAATATTTAAAATTCAGTCCTATTAAACAAATACTATACAATCACAAAGAAATCTAAGCAAGGTCCAAGACAATGGCTAAAATAAATACAGTATTTAAAATGGCACAACTTTATCCCGCGGTTCCTCTCGCTTTGTTTCGTGAACAATGGCAACTTTTCCGACTTTTATTCTTATTCACCAACCTGAAGCGAGATACATACTGTTATATTATATGTACATATTATTTTGTATGTTTAGCGACCGCCTTCGAGGCGGAATAATTACTGTCTTAAAGTATAATGGCTTTGAGAATTTTAAATATACTGTCTTAATAGTTACAATACCTACCTACTTACCTATGATGTTTACACGAGTTTTTTGTGGGTAACCTAACCTATCCATTTCCTTACTAAACTAGCTGGCACGCGTCAGACTTCATACACCATAAATGACTATCATTCCTGAATTTAATACTCTGATTAACTGTGTCAAATATTAGCTATCTCAAGGTAAAACTCTGATCATATTCAGTCCGAAAAGAACAGCTAGAACTGGAAATTTCAATATTAAAAAAATCATTTTTGTTCAATTACCTTAGCTAATATAAGTACCTATTATATTATGTACCTACATACATTTACATCCCACTAAAAGCAAGTTACCAAAACATTTCCTCTAACCAAGTGAAACTTTTAAGATCAATAGCAAGTGAACCTGCCGGCCAATTAACGGGTTTATCTCTAGAAATAACGCGATCAAACGCCGCCCGGGGGGTGAGAGGGGGAGGTCAGGAAGAACTGTGGAAGAGAAATCAATCTCGTACCGAACCTGCGGGACGTTTAGGACACACGAGACGATATATCGTGTGTCTTAAATGACGTGTGTAATTATCGTGACGTGTGCTATCGATATTACCGTTTTACCTTGCAGTTAACACTAATATTATCCCATGAATTGTTAATGCATGGAAAGAACATTGTAAAAAAATCTATGAAAGCAACTCACTCTGTGTAAATATTTTTTAAGTTATTGCTTCATAACGAACATCTAGCCTTAATTTTAACTGACTGAAGTTATATATGTGTGTGTGTACTCGCAACAAATAAAATACTTAATTTAAAAAGAAACAAAAAATAAAAATATCGTGTCCTATAAAGTAAAGGCCAAGAGCGGGAGCAATTTAAATATGAAAACTAATTTGTGAAATGGCGCTGTTTGATTGTGGGCGGTATTACGTGACGTCACACCAGCGTGGAAGACGGAAAATTTCCTATATAATGATGACACAATGATTAGATACAAATAATAACATTTTATTTATTTTTTTGATGTTAAAATGGAAGGAGTCTCTTTGTCAGGACAGTCCGCTCCTCTACAACATAGATATGTTATAGGTTGCTAATTGGAATTTGGTATGAAATTCAAGAATAAATAATTGTAATTATTGTTATTGTGGAAATATTTGTGTGTATGTTCCAGCGCGTTACCATACCTTTTTCATGTGTAGTTTAATTAATAACTTCCTTAAATAAAGCTATTTAACATAATTTATGTTCAGAATAAACTTTGCTAATGTAATTTTTTTATTATTTAGAAAAAACAATCACAAACCAAATCTACAAAGCAATATAAAAAAATCGTCAAACAATCAAGGTGTATCATTAAAATGGAGCAAAATAAATTGTTCGAAGGGGTTGGTGATTGCTCGACTTGATTACCAGGAATCGCGACAATTCTTAGGGACCTCCTAATTCGAAGGAACAATTACCTACATCAAACTTAAGGGTCCTTTAGGGCCTTGCGCTTATTACTCGGTTTAATATTTTTGCGCAATAAAATTATAGAATTTATAATTAACTGGTTGTAGTTTCGTTGCTCTCTAGTAGCGTCGTAGAGTGATGTTATTCATTATTGATGTCATTCTTTTTAGTAGAGTTATTTACAATATAATTATATGTTATAATAAGGGCGTATTATATTCGTCTTTAATATATTTAATACTTACATCTATCTAGCTCATGACACCTATTTTACATATGAAATGAATATAGGTAGAAACGCAGCATTATTGACGTTCGTGTATACGCCGCCTAAAAGTTAATTTGTTTGGCTCCAAATGACCGGCCCTTAATGAGAATTAAGGTGTTTATGAAAGAACGATAATGGAGGGAAGTTGATTTCGTTTATTAATGAATTAATCGCGGAATTTATTTACAACTTGCCGTGCCGTTGCAAAGTAACTTCTAAATTACGAAAATATTGTTTTCTATTTCCATAAAATATATTCCTTATAGCAAACAATTAGGTATTGAATGTAAACGATACTATTTGATACAATAGATATTTTTATTTCAGTTTTCTAAGATAGGATAAAAACAACCGAAATATCCACACAATATAATTTTAATAGCTAAGGTACAATAATAATAAGTTTTTATAGTTTAAAAAGTGTTTGTTAATTATAAACATTTCTGTATACAATATAATATGTAGTATGCAACAATAAAATATAGACAACTGGTTCCACTATTTCCTCATTTTTCCACTTATCTATAGAAATCTAGATCAATTAGATCCTCAACAATCTATACCTGAACTCCATTAAATCGAAAAGGATATTTTTCGCGCCATTACTCAGATCGTAAAAAACAAAGAGTCCCTAATGACTGAAGCGATTACCAATCACAGAAAAAACTGTGAGATTGTCACATTCCTGCTTGCCCAGTAAGCCGCTGTTTTTGTTATGATTTTTATATCTACCTACTAGGTATATTGTTATATTGAAAATATATAACAGTGTATGTATCGCGTTATTTTAATAGAATATGTCAGAAAACATAAAATGGGACACAAGACGTATTTTTTTTTATGTTAAGAAGTTGAATTTCAACTATCGAATAATAATCGAAGTATTATAAAAGAGCCTTAAATATCTACAATTAACATTAACCGGAATATTAACGTTGTTATTGAGCAACATTACAAAGAGTTTTCTTGTGTACGAGGCAAATTTAGAGGTGTGGAACATTAAAAAATAATAATATAATCAAATTTAATTAAAATATTAAATTTAAAACTCATAAATAATCAGTTATACAACACTCAGTCTCAAGGGTCAAAAACTTATGAAATTAGTCGCCACTCGAAGGGATCAATGCTGCCAATAAAGCAGGCCTGCGCACTGGAAGCCATTATTTCATTACTGGGCCCAATAAAACGAATTAAAACCTAATTAGAGGCCGCGATTTTTGAACATTAAAAGCGGGAGAATTAATTAGCGGAGGGCCACGGTTCCAGTCCGCCGAGTAATTGCCCCGTCTCAGATAGAAGTCTTGAGCGAAAACAAGGGAAGAGCGCACGCGGTTTGTAGGAGTGATTGAATTTGAGTAGCTGTTCACCAGATTTTTATTATTATTTTTGTGTAAACATTGATATTGTCCAGGGAAAAAAAATAGGCACATATTTTTTCCAAAAAAATGTAATCTCTATACTAGAGATTTGATCTTGCGTTTTTTGTAGAATACTCCAGCTGTATCGCTTTGCATTAAAAGTTACCGTGCCCGATTTTAAAAGCCAAAAAATACCTATAGTTGAAATATCTATAAAAAATGCATCGGACTCATTGTTTAATTAAAAATAGCACCAATAATTAACAAACCTCTTATCATAAAATATAGTTAATGTAAACAGTGTAGGTAATTACCATGGACAAATACTTACTCGCTCGTCACTCGAACCACGGCCAAGTGAGCGGAAAAACTCGCTAGTAGTTCTTTGAGGCTGTAGAAGCTGCAGATGAATTATTCTGTTTGTCCGACATTCCTGCCGTTTGCTAAGCTCCGTAATTGTTTGCACAGCTGAGTAGATCTTTAATTATCTATTACCTGGTTTTGGGATCTTGAGCAGCCAAATGTTGCGCGTCTTTGAGATCTAGATATAGTTAATTTTAAAGGTTAAGATTTAGGTAACTGGTCAATAATAAATATGAAGTATAATAATATTATAGAAAACTTGTAACCAAATTTATTGATATTATTCATAGTCCCAAAAGTACGGTTCATTTTGCTATCGTTTTTTGTTTGACATCAACTGTTTGCAATAAAAATTAATATTTTTTAGATGTTAGAATTTTTAAGCTCTACATCAACAAAAGCCATTTCCATAAATATGTGAATGATTTCTTAACTGTATTGATTTCATACAAAACTTTAATTTAATCAATAATACCTAATCACGCTCCTCATCCAGACATCACATAAAACAAATTCGCCCTAACATTCATCTTTAAAAATTCTTCCATTTTCTCGTACATCATGGAACATTCTAGCACATACAATATTCATTGCAGCAACTTTATCCGCTCTAAAAACACGGACGGACCATAATTACATTGAAAGAGACACGAGTTTGCAAATTAAATATTATTTTTTCCGGAGAAACTTGTGTTTAAAGCTAACTATGGACCCTTTAATATTCGCTCACAATTAACGCTCCAACAATTTTATAACTCCGTCTTTGAGAGCTGGCTTTAAAAAAACAAAGTCGATACAAAGACGGCTGTAATGAGATTAGCTTGTTGAGATTGTTTGTGCCTTTGATAATAATTATTGATTGGCCTTTGAGTATTCTGTAATCGTAGAGATGTCATACAGTTTTTTACTTTGTTATGCTGTTTGTGAAACAGTGAACAGAGAAAGTTTTGTGGTTATTATTTTAGATTAAGAGCTTATTTCTGTACAACAAGTACTTAAATATTACCTATGCTTTTTATTATCCAAAATTTTATATGAGAACATGTTATTAAATTTTAGATTTTAAAAGATGGCAAAATGAGTAAAGCATTTAAAACTAAAATTGTGTTTTTTACATATTTTAATTTTGTTCCTACCTTAAAAATACACTATTTACAAACCCTCTAAAACACGTATCCACATATTGCACCATTCAACCAAAACCGTTTACTCGAATATCAGCAGATAATATCGTAATACCACAAAATGCAAGGAATAGCCGAATGCTCGATCCCGGAGGACACCTATCTCGCCATTTGTCGGAATCGACGACGCTTCGCCCGCGGCGACCGCTCCGAATTGATGCATAAGGTACGATAAAAGTGTACTCAGTTTTTGAAAGCTTTTAAGACTAGCGACTTACCCTGGGTTCACCCGCTGTAGTGTAACATAAGAATTAAGATAAAGGATGTATCTGGCACTAAGTACATTTTTACAGGTGGATGAATGTTCAAATCAATTGAGTAATTTTTGAGCTTAGAACCTAAACTTGGTGACGCCCGCCACTTTAGTCAAATTGAGAAGTTTATAATAAATTATAATCCCGTTATTTCATCATTACTTACATTACATGTATGATGATGTTTCGTAAAAAATAAAATGGAATTACTGCTGTTTAAATAATATATTCATTATGTAGAAATCAGGTCCCTTGTACGTATATTGACTTGCAATCGCCCTTTAATTATCAATGACAAAAACATTATCTTTAACTATGTAGATCACTCTCATAGGTTATAAACCGTCAGGTATAGCCTATAAAATCTACGATATGTTATCAACCTAAGTAGCGCCCAAGGCGTGCATCTTTGTTTCCCAGGGGCCACCGTCACCGAATGTCGTCCCTAAAACGTCTTATAAAAACTTATTTTATAACCTTTTAGGGACTTAATAAGAGAACTGAATGTTCGATATTTTCTTTATTACGAATCAGCATTCAAGAACATCATTCGGTATATTATAAAATATATTTAATTTCGTATAGTATCGATTATTCATTATTAATAATGAGAAATCGCAAATGAATTAGATTTGAAAGCTGCATTACGGTATTTAACATTTATTTTCATTATTTTGTAGTATCACAACTGCTGTTCACCAACATCATTTACTATATTAAATCATCATATTTTTTCATATCAAATATCATTCAAATTTTAACTCTATCTAGAGCCATCTCTATCAGTATCTAAATTATACTTCTAATAATCATCTTGTATTTTTTGTAGCATAAATCAAACTTATATGTAGAAGATATTATTCAATCAATCAAGCCAAATTCGAATAATTCCAAAGGAGATTACCTAAATTAAAATTGAGAAGTCATTGTTCTGTATACCATTTATTACACAATTGATATTTAAATTATAAACTGCATTTTAATGAACACGAAACATGAAACAAGCGTACGTTACATAAATAATGAATGATTACGTATACAGCTAATTACGTATGTTTTCAATAAGCTGTGCATCAGTAAACATGTTTTTAGACCCCTGAACCCACCGTGAGATTATCAACACCATTCATAGCACTACGTATGAATTTAAGTGTTTAATCGCTTTGTAATTATCATTGATTTATCGAAATATACTATGTATATATATAAATATACATAATCCGTGGTTATATAAGAAATTATAATCTGTTCGTTTTGTTAATGTTTAATGCAATACACCTAGATCAATATTGATGAATTTTATCAAAAGTTGTTTGCTAAAACCCAAAATAAATTGATGGAGATATGCTTGCTATACAGTAAAGTATTAGCGAGTGCTGCCGTGGGTAAAAGTCTGGTTCAAACAAAAAAGTTAATTATACTTTTGGAAAATGTTTCCAAATCATTATTTTTATCTGTTCCTACCATTTATAGCAATATTTATTTTTTATGTTTTACTAAGTTTAACAAGGCACACACCATACACATTTACCTATAAATAACAAGATTTTTAAACTAATACCAAGAAAGTTACAAAGACTCCATAACCATACCTACCTCCATCACAGTGAACACTGATACGCATTACAATAAAACTTATCAGCAGCTTACCTTAGTTCCCAACTAGACCATAAAAGGACCTCAATAAAACGACACTCAGATGTTACTGATATCTTGAGAGTATGACGACCAAGAAACTACTTCTTACCCAACATACGAAGGAAGGTTAAAATATATGTACAATTCTTTCTTTCTGCTATAGAACTGTAGGTATTTTAGGTAACCAATTTCTAGTTCCAAGCAGATTTACTCGACAAATTTGTACAGGTTTATGCTTTTAGAAGCGTACATAAGGCCCTTAATATTATAAGTATAGATACGTAAAATAAACATGATCAATGGTCATAGGTGTGTTTTGTAATAATTATTCCTCGCTTATGAATTTGAATTAAATAAAAGAGAATTAAAATTAAACTTAAACTAATAACTAAAGCAGCCATTGCTGCTTAAGTTATTTTGTAGCAAACGAACATTGTAAAGCAGCAAAATATTCGTAACCCACTCCATACAACTCCAACCAAATCAGATACTCCATACCCTGCTATAAGAAGGGACAAAATAAACTCGAACACTTAACACAGTATAAATCATAGCCGGGTTGACCGGGGCAAGACCGGGCGCAGGTGCGGGCTCGTAACCACGAATACATTACAGGTATGCTATATATATGTAGGGATAATATTAGTATGCTTATGTAGTAAATGCGTGTATTTTATATAACTGAGACTTTAAACATGTTGGAATAGATCGGTGTGATTTGAGTATGTTAAAGTTTAGAAGAAAATAGGGAACAATGCAAAAGCCAAAACTTTGTAAAATTTTGCTCGTTTATATATATATATATATATATATATATATATATAATTATCCTCGTTAGATGTACATAATGTGGTAGTGGGTAAAATACGGCGTCTTTTATTTTAATATTAGAAATTAAGAATATAATAGATCTTTGCGACTTAGTTATATTATTTAATAAAATATTTTTTTACCATAAATTTCACTTCATCACAACATTCTGATCATTTATTGTGTTTCATGATGTTTTTTTTTTTTTTTTTTTTTTACTCT
>CAJQZN010036919.1:0-18613 GCA_907164685.1 Colias eurytheme | reverse complement strand
AAATTTAGTTTTTATAATAGCCCATGTTTTAGCTATGGAAAGCCATGAAATTATTACCTCAATAGCAACGTAAATATTTGAAACATAATAAGAAGCTCAAATATTGAATGTTGTGATTGTATATGACGTAAGAATTGACAAAATGACAAACAATTAAATATTTATTACTTGTTGAAATAGTCAAAAATTTATCATTGATTTATCACAGCAAGCCTTCTTCTTCTTTTAATTACAATCTTGATACATACTTTTTCATTTCAAAACATTGTAGAAACTAATTTTGCACAACCCTGAACACAGGCCAGGGCGGTCATTGGTCAATTTATTTCTTGCGCCGGCCGGGACCGCAGTTATCATGATTGAATTAAGTAAGGGCTGCACCTAAATCACGGCCTTTGTGATCGCCGTGAAAACCCTAAAAACGGTCGCAATTTAGGAATTTTAATCGTGGGAATCGAGAACTGTTCGGGTTTATTTAAGGTTAATTTTGGTTACCGGTCAATTGATTCGATCGCTCTCCAAAATATCAATGTTGGATCAACTTTGAATTAATTTCGGATTTGTTATTAATTTTACTCGATGGTAGAATAGAAAACAGTATATTTTAAATGTTATGTGATGATAACCGTCTGCAATTATTATCGTCTAAAAGTTTCGCTTTATAACATAAGTTTTTTTTTAATAAAACTAATCATAACCTACTTAAATAAGAATATAGTATAATTAAACCATATATATCTATACTAAAATCCATATATTATGTATACAAAAAAGATAATTTTTAATAAAACCCGTAGCACTTTGTAGCATCTGCAGCGTAGGCGAGCTACGACACGTGCTACGAAGGTTGTTAATTGCGTTAGCACGTCCGACGAAAGGTGCTTAACTTCTCGGTAACTTCCCACTTAGATAACTTCGATACAACTTGACCCTCCGTATTTCCATTACACAAATTGTTCATCTGTATTAATTTAATATTTTTGTTAATTACTTTGTCGTCGAAGCTTTTAGTATTTAGGATTTGATGGCAATTCGAACTTTCATTTGCTTTATTAATTTAACAGCGTAAGATAATGGGAATGGTTATTTAAAAACAAGGTGAAAGAACTAAGACTAATCTATTTCAAAATATTTTTATGCAAATATTAATGTGAGTTTTGATAATTAATCTGCCAAAAAATCAGCCAAAATAATCAATAGCAGCGCTGATTTTCAGTTCTATAAATGATGATAATCATTGTTTAATTCTCCTGGCAAAAAGACAAGTGTACAGGCAATAGGCATCAATCGTACATTCAATTATTCAAATAAGACAAAATGTGTGCTGAGCAAACATCACTGACAAATTACAAATTTCGTTTAGAGGTGGAAGCGGGAGCGGTGAGAAATTAAAATGTTGCATGGTTTAATAGATATAATCATTGATAGACACATATTTATGTATATGATATTTATTATAATATTAAAAAATATCGTAACCTGAAGCAAGCACGAGATTTGAAAGATACAAATCTTGTTACTTTGTAGTCATTTACATAGTTTGAACCAATGGATCAAAATTTATGTAAGCAAACATACCGGCTACGTCTTACAATCAAATATAGAACGAAACACTACTTACCATAAAAATACCTACCACAGTCAGTCGTAATAGATTCAATATATTCTATTCCTAATGATTAGGGTTGTAACATTTATCTTTCATGTTAAATATTGATGTATTTACGCCACACTGCCACAAGAGGGAAGCACCGGGGGGAGGGGGGAGGGGGGGATACATCAATAATCCTCCTTGTTATTCTTATGCAAATGCTGCCGTACGATAATAAGTGGAACGCGAATCACCAGACATTACGCAGATTGGAAGAATACGCCGCTTTTGTTGTGTTGTCACACGGGGTGGTTTTGTGAAGTTTTAATTTAATCTGTGGGTCATATTTTGATGGTTTTGTAATCTTTACTATAAGGTAATTAGTATGCTAGTTCAGAAAGGCAAATAAAATAATCCAAATTGTTTAAATTTTTAGTATCATTCTAACTTTAATAGTAACAGTTTGACATGAGTGGGACTACTATTTTGATATTTCGTCTACCATACTTTAAGTTCTAAGTACATATATAATATTTTCAATAAATATATTTTCCTAAATGTTAAAGATCAATACAATTCAACAGATACGTCATTATCAAATCTTTTAAATTATTTATTTTGAACATTTTACTTTCAATGAATTTTTATACAAACACAAATAAAATATAACCAACAACAAATCCCCCCGTGTGGTCCGTGTACAGGCAGCGAGCGATAGTGATTGAGTGCAATCAGCTCAACATCATTACTGTGCGCCCATTGACAACGGAACCGATACGTCATTCTTTTACATTTTACTTACAACTTACTACTTGTGCCGTTTTTATTTTTTGCTTGTTTGTTTGATTTTAAGGAAGTTTTAAGGCATTATCTGTTCGTAACAACATTAGCTATAAGCAATAATATCTCAATAGTACTATAATGAACGTATGATCAGTTGTATTTAACTTTTGATTCATTGTAGACCTATCATATTATAATCATTACGATCTTATATTTAGCTTAGCTCAATTCATATATTACACTGGTTCAAAAAACAATTCTATTTATTTCAATGTTTTTATCTACTGGAAATTTGCGGATTTTTTATTGAATAGAAGCATCAAGGAAAAACATTTACCCACGAATTCTTTCCCTCTAAATCTCACAATTATAATAAGCAAAAACGTCGTATTAGTATTTCACAAATACTATATACAAGGTAGGTAAACAGCGAGTTATTGTAACCTCTGAACCTGTGATATCGGCCGCTTAACTAGAACGCACGTATACGTAACATACGGAAATAACATATTTTACGTCATATTTAAGTACAAGTACGTGTTACTTTTAACCGACTTTGAAAGAAGATTATTTTCCCATAAAAGTAACTAAGTCAAGCATATCAAAGATTAAAAAGTTAAGTAACATCGTCGATAATAACTATTTTACATTTGACAAACATTGATGAGAACCATCCTAAGAATTTATAAAAAGTTGCAAAATTTTTTCGACCTTTGAGCGGCATTTTCAAGTCCCCTTATGTGACTACGATAATAATATCTATTATACTAGTGCCATTTATAATTTTTCCTCCAATACCTGCACAAAGAACTCATAATGGTCGTTTTATAACGCGAGGTGAAACGTGTACAGATAAGCTATCACATGAGGCTAAGGTACTCCTTGACCCTTGGCTCGCTCAGTGCGTTTGTACCTTATCTGTCTATACGTCATTCTCTTCACTGCTTTGAGGACATTTGCCGCCAGGGCTGTTAATTAGAACAAGCAGCTTATATTATTACAAAAACCGATGTAAAAAATGCATTTTTTTTAATCCTACGTTATGTATGTTAAATAATATATCTTCATTAGAAGAGAGAGAATTTCTATGTAAAATTACATATTCTTTCGGATTGGTTACATTTTTTTTCCCTTTTTTACTTTTTTTACTGCGTTATGATCAATCAACATTTAAAAATTATGTAAAAAGAAATAGTTATTCTATTACATTTTACAATCAAAGCACCTACCATATAATATTTTATTTCACATTCTGATTAATACACAATTTCAAAACGCGATCTCTTGCAAAACAAAAACCAACAATAGATCACAGGTAGATCGAGGTAGATAGAGTTTCTATATATATATAATGCTAGCTTTCCGCCCGCGGCTTCGTTTTCAAAGGAAAACCCGCATAGTTCCCGTTCCCGGGGGATTTCTGGGATAAAACCTATCCTATGTGTTAATGCAAGTTACCCTCTATATGTGTGCTAAATTTCATTGTAATCGCTTCAGTAGTATTTGCGTAAAAGAGTAACAAACACGATGGACACGTTTCACGGATGTGTATCCTCACGAACTTTCGCATTTATAATATAAGAAGGATTAATTAAATGTACATTTTTTTTATATTCAACAATAGATCACAGGTAGTGATCGAGGTAGATAGAGTTCCTATATTATAATGTGTGTAGAGAAATATACTTTGTGATCGAGCTAATCAAATAATAATTTCATCATGCATTGAAAATAATTTATGTATTTCACCATAAATAAGCAAAAATACATGAATAATGTACATTTACAAATTACACAATTTGAAAATTATCCTCACAAAAAGGTGACTGTTGGAAAGTCCACGTTAGAGTAACACACACACACACGAACGGCAAGTTGTGAACGGCAGAGAGAGATATTTTATGTTGTGACTAACCAATAATTAAAAAGTACAAAATATTATACTACCTATAAGATGATAAAAAAGATGCATAATACGAGACCCTGAGTTAAAAAACATAAATTAAAATGTTTATTATCAACACTGGAATAATTTCCGTAGTGATGTTATTACAAGGTAAGTGTTATCTCACGCACACACACGCACTTTATCGCCATTCACCGCCGTGGCCGCCATCTTTAAATGGAGTCAATGTAACTGTTTTTATTTCGTCACGCTGAGTTCAATAATTTAGCATTTTTATAGTAAGCACTATTTATTTATATAGTATAGTATATATCAGTTTGATATTCAACGCGCATTTGTCTGTGCTATACGTTCTTTATTGAGATGGTAAAAAATTACTTTTATATAAAATGTAGTCGAAAAGTGAGATATGCTGTTACAAAACAACATTTATCTTGCTACTGTAACAAATCAAATAAAATAAATAAAACATTTTCTTTTTAAAACATGACATAGTTTAACTTAATCAATAATCTGCAACTCATCATTATTTAGCCTAAAATAAAACTGATAAAAAATTACGCATGAACAAAGGTGAAATTAATGCTGGTAAATGGTAATCTTTCAACTTTAATTAGCTTTTGATTCATAGGAAAGTAAACAAATATACCTATACTTGTTGGCTCTCCTAACAACTATTGCCTTAATACAAAAATACTCTCCAAATAGAGCAGTGGTGGCTCAGTGGTGAGACCTCGGACTTCGAATCGATAAGTCCGGGGTTCGAGACCGGGCGAGCGCGCAGGAAATAAATTGATTTTTCAATTTATCTGCGCATGTTGTAACATCACCACTGCTCGAACGGTGAAGGAAAACATCGTGAGGAAACCGACATGTCGAAGAATCAAAAAGTTCGACGATATGTGTCATCCGCCAACCCGCACTTGGCCAGCGTGGTGGATTATGGCCTGTACCCTCATAGGAGGCCCGTGTCCCAGCAGTGGGAACATATATGGGCTGATGATGATGATGATGACTCTCCAAATTGCCTTAATACAATTTCGGTAATATGTATGTAAATTACGATTTTAGTTAATTTATATTTTTAACACGAAATTATTAACAGTCTTTATATTTCTATATTATCTATAGAAAATTCTATATTATTTTTCGAAGACAATCCTTAACTAACTTTAAACTAATGATAATATTTTACAAACGTAAAAATTGGTTCATTTTTGTCAGTAATAACTTTTAAATTCACTCGTTATCAACATCCGAGCGTAGGTGGGACGTAGGTACAATGCTCTACATAATTTAATGATTAGAATTACTCAGACAACTAGCAAACTAACAAAAAACTTTAATATTATACGACTATAACATTTATGAACAACTACCTCTCCGCCCGCGGGTTCGCCCGCGTTTTCAAAGAAAAACCCGCATAGTTCCCGTTCCCGTGGGATTTCCGGGATATCACTAAGTGGGTTAATATCAACATGCAGATTGCAGGTAGTTAATAAGAGCGGGTTACAAAGATTAAATAGACCACACTTGAATTGAGCAAATTGTACTGGACTTAGCAAACATATTCAATACAGTTTTTTTGTACTTTATAACATAAAATTTCCAGATGTCGGCGAACTTATACTCATTACACTCATGAATTATATTAATATCAAAGGGCAATATACTTACAATAATCATGCTTTGTGTATCTATTTACTGAATGCTAATAATCTTTTGGTTAATGCTCAAAATCTATACCTAGAGTTAAAGACCCATATAAACATAACTACCTTCAGTTTCAGTAAAATAGGCTAAACTAAATAACTTACTCTATTATGAAAGCTTCAAATATTATTTTCTAACTTATACTTTAAAAAATCTTTAAAAACGTTTGATAACAATCATAGATGTAACCTAAAGATAAACAAATGTACCCCATGCCTTACTTCACACAAATCGCATTAAATCTAATAATTCATTGTGCCATTTAAAAAGCTATTATATAAAAGATAAAAATCTAAATGTCCTGTAGCTCGAACATTTAGTTACTAGCCGATACTGGGTTAGCAGAGCTGAGTATTTCATTTCAACGTATGGGAATAGGCAGAGAGGCGGATGTTACCTTTACTACATTATCTAATATTTTACGGCATTTATGTTAATCAATTAAAGCAATGATATTTATGTTCTATTCAACATAGTATATTTATAATTTATATGAACTGAAAAGTAATCGTGCTAATCTCGGGAAATACTTTTCCGATTTGAAACATTTTTTCGGTGTTAGATAGCCATTGCCCGAGGAAGGCTATAGGCAACTTATATTATATGTTATTATCATCACGCTAAGACCAACAAACAGGAGTGGAGCCAAGCGGGTGAAACCGCGGAGTGCAGCTAGTTTATTTGTATTAGAACATTTCTTTATTTTTACCTGTTCACATTACTTAAATACATTTCTCGTCATCTCTCTGCCTAGCCCTATTATTAGACCAGATCAATTTGGCAAGACGCAGGCGGCGCCGGCGCACATGCGCTAATTACTCGCGTCTTTACACTCAACACTATTCAACCATTATATTATGTATACGTTTATTTTCAGACGACTTATACATTTAATTTACTAGTGATCCGTCTTGACTTCAAATTAGTTGCACCTACAGAGGTAACTTTTCAAACAAACATAAGTACGATTAGGTTTTTACTACACCAAGCATAAACATATTTATGGTTTTCTAAACTAAAGATCATTGACCTCGGGCGAGTTATTTTTTATTTGCGATTTTTTTTACCATATTATAAAAGATTGTATCTACCAAACCAAAAAATCAGGCAAATCATCATCAAACAACATCAGCAATCACAACTGGGTAAGAGATATTATATACTACCAAGCTATCGTTTTATAGAAATGAATACTACAAAACAAATACTGATACCATACATGCCCTTTTCGTCAAAAATATGCGTATTGCTTCATGTCCCAGTGATATACATAAGTACATAACAGCGAAAGGCTAATACTTGTGACGTCATCGTGACTTCACAGTTACCTACCTAGTTTATCAAACTGTTGGTCGCAAATGCTTACCACTTGGGGGTAAACACGACAGCATTAACGAACACGTTGTCTTTACACATTGAATAGTGAATACATAACAAGCAAATCACAAATCTAGGTATATACTTAATATTATACCTAAAGCTGTAGAGTTTCTTTGTTTGTTTGAACGCGCTAATCTCAGGAACTAGGTACTAGTCCGATTTGAAAAATTCTTTCGTCGATAGATAGCCCATTCATGGAGGAAGGCTAAAGGCTGTATTATGTCATCACGCTAAGACCAACAGGAGTGAGCCACGCGGGTGAAACCGCGGAGCGCAGATAGTCTTATAGATGCAAAAGCAATGGCTCTTAGCTATTATTGCCCTCGTGCCCGTTCTTAGATAAGCCTGTCTAATAATACCAAATAATCCTAACCTCGAAGAGATTGTACACCATAATATTATGAAGTTCCAATAAGAAGCCGATAATTAAACGCCAAACTCCTCACACGACCTTTGGACTCCCACTCGCTGATGCGTCAATGAATTTCGCGTAAGTGACCTTTGATATTGATAAAAGCTATTGGGTTATTGTCTTCAGAACTGCGTCGGTTCGGAATGGGGCCGGGGCTGAGCGCACCTAGCCTTATCAGACAAGGGAATTGGAGATTATAGGCGCAGAATACATGAGCGGTTGTCACGAGGCTTCAAGTGTCCTAGAATACCTGGTGGTTAATGCGTTAGCAATTTTATATTGTGAAAGGTTCTATGAAAATCTTTGTAGGAAAGCAAAGTATATAGGGTGTACATAAACAACAGGTGAATGTTTCGTCGCTAGCTTGAATAGAATATTAAATCCGTAATCCAAACTACATCAAGCATAGATCAAGGAAGCATACATCGCAGCAAATTTAAAGCTTTACTTTTTTTTTACTGAGAGAAATGAGTTCTTTCTCATCATTATAGGTGATAAAACTTCCTTCTGTTCCATCTGTGTCTATCTTCAAAATAAATAACCTATGATAGTTAATTTGAAATTTGGAAGCTGTGACATTTAATTTAAGTAATTAAGTAAGTGCCAAATAAAGTAAGTTCACATACAAATCGATAGGTACTTATTATACTGTAGCATAAATAATTGTTTAAGAAATATTTTTAAACAGTAGTAGAAGTAATAAGGAATAATAATTTTTCAAACAAATTATTTCATGCAGACCACAAAAGAAGAAGCTAGGAAAATAATTGATCCGACCCTTAACCTTTATTCCACAATCAACTTTTTGGCAAACATTCTCTGAACAAAGGCTTCTAATAATAGTAATTTCTTGCGTTCCTACAATAATAATACCTTATAATATTACAAGGCTAGTCCCTCGGTTTCTCACAATTTTGCTTGAGTTCCAATTTTATGACGATGTTATCTATATTAAACTCTACAAAAGGAGGTGGTAATTATATTTTTATGTATTAGGAAGCAAAATATGACTACATAATATTATTATAGGTACTATAATGCCGGCAAGAAATCCGACAACAAAGAAGCGTTGCCTGAATTCGATCCTATTTTTATCATCTATAATTATATTCATTGTCAACAAAATTCATATCGCAATCTACAAAAAACCACGTTTATTTTTATATTTTCCTGATAAAACTGTCCCTTACACAGCAGCCTACACTTCTGACGTCAATAGCTATTTGCGCACTATCTCGGGCCATAGGTGAAGGATCGTCTCACGTGTCTTCTGGGAAGTCTGATTGATAGCTCTTTGTTGATTACTACCTGCGAAATATAAGTTAAAAACATAAACTAATTGGAAAGAAAGTGATAGAATGTGAGTTAGGTTAGGTTAGAGAGATGATCTGTTTTAAGGGATAGAATGCTTAATAGAAGCTGTGTTTGTAAGAACGGTTTAGGAAAAATTAGGTTTTGTTACGTCATGCTCCTTACATGACCGTAAGCATGTAGATATTATGCATAAGCTGCACAAGCGATATTGTCAATATATTAATAGGTATCATTATGATTCATTTTTATATTAGCGATAAGATACTTCGTAGATAAAACTTAAATAATGAATGAAAAACTTGTGTCATAAACAATAACTTAGTGTGAAATAAACATTGCTTCTTAACCAAATTGTTAAATAATCTTATCTTGTTTTTAGCCACAATCTACAAAGGACCTACGTCACTTTGGTCACATCGAGACAAGTGTGAACCTTAAAACAGTCACGTTTGGACGCATGTGGTCAAAACACGCTTAATTACGTATAATGTTGATAAGGAAAACATCAATTGATTATAATAAACAACATTCAAAACAAGAACATGTCGGGGAAAATGAAACGATATGTTGCATACATTTTATTAATTGTTTAAACCATTTTATGAAAAAAAAATACATTCTCATGCAGACAGTAAAAAATATACTTACTTGCAAAAACTTAAAGTTTAAAATATCACAATTGCTAACATCCAAAAAAACATAAATTGGAAACCAAGAAAAAATTGGATTTGAATGTCAAAAGAGGCTATTTAGCGTCATAACTAAGTTGAAGGTTGTTGGCGCGACGCAACTTCCGGTTCACATTAAAATTTTAAAAATGCGTCGCGAACCTCCACAGCCTGACTTCCGCTTGAAGATGTTAATGACGCCCGACACTTGCCAGCGATGTCAACTTTACATAACTGCAAAATAAGATTATTTTCCTTTTTATTTCCTGGGTAAATCTGTTAGGAAGTATGTATGCGGTGGTTGGTCAAGAACAAAACTGTTATTTAGTCATATTATTATTTCTTTTACATCTAAAAATGAACAATCCGTATCAAATAGTACTACTACTTTAGTAATTACAAACGTATCGTTCTGCTCTTAGATAAAGCATTTTACTACTACATTAACATTAAGATTTATAAGATGGAATATTGAAAAGGAATAAAGGAAATAAGAAGTTATTTTATGACACGTTAAAAAACGGGACATTTTGTACGAACAGGCATTGAGGTATTATTACTAGAGAGGGCACCACGAACAAAATCTGTGCGCGGCGCGCGGCGGCGCGGGCCGGCTAGTGAGTCATACACTTTGTAGATATTCTGCCTCTTATTTTTTATAAATTAAAACCAATCAATGTAACAAATAAATATTGTTTATCTTATTAAAAAAATATGAATATACTTATCAATTAAAACCAATCAATGTAACAAATAAAAATTGAGTTTGAGACGATTGACTCTAACTCGTGTTAAAAAAAGTGTAGTAGCAATGTCCTCTCTAGTACGTAGTACATGTAACTCAATGCGAACAGGTGATATTCTATAATATCTCACACGCGAGCAAAGCCACGGGATAAAGTTAGTTCTTTTAATTACGCTTGTCAAATTCATCTTAAAATCAGGATTGTCAATGACCTCGTGTAGATTTAGATAATTAATTACTTCAAGGTCACTTCGCAGATAGCATGTCTGCTATCTAGGACAAGGCCTGTGTCCGAAATTTTAATCTGCTTTTGCATGTAGTTAACGTTATTTTCAAACAAACTGATATATTCCACACATAACAATGACGTTTTACACACAGATTTCATATGAGTGACCCGATATTGCTCGCGAAATAATATTAGGTAACTTTTCTTATAACTTAAATTTTAATAAGCAGATGATGACAAAGATTTCATAAAACTTACTTGTTATAATGATAATGAGCGTAAGACTTCTACGACTAATAAATCGCCGTCTATAAATATCCCAAGGTATGACTTCTGCCACTGAGAACTGATTCGAATCAATGGTAACGCCCGAGTAAAACATTAACACTGCCAACAACCTATAATAAGCCTTTGTTCATTAAACAACTTATTAAACAGCTCAAAATATATCTTATTCCAAATAACATGAAGTTTATTTTTCCCATTAAACAACAACATTATAATATTCTTAACAGTGCTGTCGCCATCTTAGCTGCAGTGGAACCTTGCATATTTCTTGAACTCTGCTTCTTCCGGTCCCTGACAATGAATGTTGGACAATTTGGCTCAAATCCTCAAGATTAAGAGTATTCTCTCGTCGCTACATTAAAAATAAACAAATGGTTAATGCACATATTCTATTCATTGTTTGCATCTTTTATTTCATAGAAATCGTAGTAATTATTGAGGAAAACTTCAAAGTTCAAACGCTTTTGTAGAGATAAGAATACGGCGGTAGGTTTTACCTTAAGATAACATAACTATCTATTAAATATTTAACTTTGATTTGACTAATGTTTTCATTAGAATATGATTAACACGCAACCATTAAGATATTTGTTTTATTATTAAATTCAATATAGGTACACGTTCCGTGTCTATATTGCTAAATGACAGCATTAAATTAATAAATTAGAACATTGTGTTAACAATGGAAAACGAAAATTTAAAAGCATCTTAAATCACCTATACCTATTGCCAAATGTTCCAAGTTTCATAGTTGGTCTATTGGATAAAAAATGGCGACAAAAGAAGTATCGATATGGGTTAGAAGATCAGTTGGAACACAGCCAAGTGTGCAACCAGGTGAACGGTTAAGGCTTATAACTTATCTCTTTTGAAATATAACTTTTATTGATATGTAATAGGTATCATCTTTTGAAATTTGTGTTAAAGAAACATAAAATAAGATAGTTATATTAATTTGTAACTATTTGTAGTCGCATCATGATTATGATACTAAATATAAAACTAATAGTTTAACTAAAAGTATTCCCTCAATCAAGAACTTAATATTAAGGTTTAATGTCATGTCTTTCCCCGAATCTTCATATTCACAGCAAATTATTATCCGAAATGGCAACAAAACAAGCAGCAACTATCACACATTACCTACAAAAGGCAGTTAATTAACAAGTAAATAATACAAGTGTTAAAATATCTGCAACCGCAAACCGCGACCTCACTCCTATACCTGCCGTGCTCCGGGAAAATATTGTCAACAACATGACGCAAGCTCTAATATATTATTTTTCACAATAAATATAACCGCTTAAAAAATAAGGATTCATATTCAATGTTTCATAAAATAGTGTTATTTTTTATTTTCAGTGAAATTTTTAGTAGGTATTAATAGGTGGGTACTAAGCTCAGGCACCGTTTTTAGCCATAAGCTTGATAATATTTCTATGTAAACAAATACCTACGCCATACTTTAGAAAAGCTTTATAAATGAAAAAAAAATAATAACGGTTCAGTAACAATGAAATATTGAAAATCGATCATGTTACAAACAATTTAGAAGGCGAACGCATGAAATTCAGGATTAAAACAAGATTCATTCGGACTGCTTATATTAATTCTACTATTTCAACTCTCATCATGACTAATTTGCCTACCCTACTAAAATAACATGTAATGAAATTTAATTTTTTGCGTTAATTCATGCCATTTGAAACTTTGTATTGTTTCAGGCAATAAAAACACCCCACTATTGTTATTATTTGCTATTAATTATACTTGAGTGGCGTCCCTTGGATGACGTGACGAATTTCACTGTATTTGTGCATTATGCCAAGTTACGAACACCTTCATAGCTAGAAGTTTGTTTATGAAAATCATCCTTATGTGAGAGGACGATGATGATTAAAGTACATAGGTCTACGGATTCTATGGTTTTATATATACATGTATTAATACTTCCGATGTCAATTTTAATTGACTGCCATTAACAAGCTAATGTTTATAAGATCATAAATAATATATATCATGAGATAAGTACATAACTTTAGTAATAGCTAATACATCACTCTCCCTAGAGCGAATTATAAAAATATGTTAAGAAAAATTAATGTTAAGTTATGTAACTGTAATGCTCTTGAGCCAGCATGTTACATCGTTGTTAATAGCATAAAATATTATTAAAGAGAAAGGTTTAATTTAAACATTATTTAGAACCACATCAATAAAATTATACAAAAAGAAAACTCATCAGAGTTTG
Organism: Colias eurytheme; assembly: GCA_907164685.1. Lineage (NCBI taxonomy): Eukaryota > Metazoa > Arthropoda > Insecta > Lepidoptera > Pieridae > Colias > Colias eurytheme. Next base: position 5,333 of record CAJQZN010036919.1, on the reverse strand, counting down.
TTTAGTATTTTTTTTTTACTTTAAATCCACAAATTACATTTGTGCATAACAATACAAATCACATTATCTATTGTAAACACCTAATCTGTTGACAAACCAATTCCCAGTACACTAACGAAGGTATATTGATTCGTACATTGACATCTGAACAAAATATCAAAATCTCATCGCCACAAGTGTCTTTGTTTCGGCCATGTGGCGGCCAGCCGTGGTACAAATGCTAATTGTCTTAAACGTTATATCTACCTGTACCTTATTGCTTTGTAATAGAGTTGGTTATCACCTGGCTGTTCTGGTGCCATCTGGTCTGCAGGAGATGTCAAAGCGACAATCCCTTGTTCGCTAACAATGGCTAGGTGTTACATGTGCAGGAAGTCACGGCTTTTAAATAATTAAGTTGTTTTTCACAAACACTATCGTGGTTATCTTTGAGCTTTACAGATGTAATTGCATTATCTCTTTTGTGCACCGTTTTTTCGTGTGAATTTGCAAGGTTCATCTGTCGTTTAAATTAAAATTAAAATAACTGTCGAAGCTAACATGCCATATAATAAATTTAAACAGTTAATAAAGATTTGTATTTAAATCTAAAAGTTTTGTCTTTTTCTACTGCTGTAGTAAGTATGAAGTTATAACTACATAATAATTATTAACATAATACGAGAAAAATCTTACTACTACGTACTAGTAGGAGATCCATATCTGACTAGGTAGAGTCATATGGAAGTAATGAAAATAATACTATGCCTAGGGATAATGAACATTATAACTAATATGGGGATTACACAAATAAACAAACACATCATCAGTAATGCTTATTATTAGATATTATAATCATTATTTATTTGCCACTGAAATGTATGCTACCTACAACCAAAAATAACATAACAATATTCACATGTAAACCCATCTATTATTTAACAGCAATACAAAGTTCAAACAGAACGATTATTGTGTTATTCGTGTGACTTTTTGACAGGCGATAGTTTTAACCGTGTTAGAGTCTAGAGATATTCGTTATCAGCAGTGATGCTGAGTCCCGCTGATAACCCGAAGGGCTGATTGCTGTGTTTTTACTCCGCCCTTATCAGCTTCCCTTGCTGATAACTTTTTATTTCGTCACTATCTGCGTTTTACGTTTCACGGTAGTTTGTTTATTCCATAATCGTTGTGTTTAAATATTCATTCGGGGTATTTAGGTGGTTATGTAGTTTTAACTCTCGCGAGTTTAAAGTCACTACCAATGTATGTATGTCAATAATTAATATAATTATGTTTTCGCAATAAATACCAGATTCCTAGTAAAATAATAAACAATGGAGAGTTGTGATATTAAACGTGCTAAATAGGTACATATTATTACATAGTTAATTAATAATAGGTACCTACTTTTGAAATGAACCTTGATTGAGGAAAGTATACTATAATAGGTACCTATGGTATTGAAAAAAGGTTATGCTATCAGCTAAAGCTAAATGTTAAAAAATAGCTTTTCAATTCATGTCAAAAACTTTAACTATAGTAAATTATTTACATCAATTCAAGGTTTCAATGCATTTTCAGTGTTTCCTTACCCTCCATACCTTATATTATCTTAACACTATAGGAACCTAGGTTCCCCTCAGAGCCCGGGCGGTCCGCGCTTCAATTACATCTATACCCGTATACCTTGATATTGAAAGGATCAATCAATTTTTTTTTTCTCATTATTACCGGATTCCTAAAGAAGTGCATATGCGGGTAAGTATCGATTGATATCGATTTACAAGGGGACACAATTAGTATTGCTTTTAATTGTAAACACATGCAGGTAATCTTGAAAAGAGAGTAACAATACAATAACTTTCATGTGTGTATTTTGTATTAGGTAGGTATTTGTCAAAAATCAATTATACGTTTCTTTATTGTATAGAATTGTAGCCAAAAGCTTTCATACAAAAGGCGCTTAAGTAATGTACCAAAAATATACAATTTCGTGCTTAAAATAAGATAAACATTGAAATGGCTCTATTGATTAGAATAAAGATATTCATTAAGTTTACATTTTAAAAATTGTCTCCATACTAACTTGTGTCAATATTCATTTTGTTTATGTTTTGTTTTGTTTCCAGCGAGTTTCTCACGAACACATCTGGTAGTGTCAGCCATTAAAACAAAAAGCAGGTAACATTTATTGTCTACCGATAAATTGTACCTTTATTACTTTATTCTTATTAAAAATATTAATAACTGACTTATAATGTGTGTAGAGAGAGAGATAAAAAAATATATGTTTAAAATTAAGATTGGGTTATTTACAAGATTAAACAGGTAAATCTCTTTTGATGTAGTTAGGTAGGTACCTAATAATTTACGATTTAAGAACATTAATTGTTCTTTTACCTAACACTTTACAGAAAATTATAAATAACAGACGTATCTTTTAATCATTTATTTTGTAATAGTGATATTTCTATTCAACCAATACGAAAGTTCAAATATTTTTTCCAAAACAGTTTACGAAATCAGCAAAAATAATTGCATACATTTTGTAATTCTTTCAATAGAATCATCAACAAGGCTGACGTCACCTTAAAAGCTCTACATTAAACCTCTAAAGAGGTATTATTATTAAAATATACGAAATAACACATGCTCTGCGTGTGGCATCCCTTGTTTTTACAATCTACCCTCAAATGTTGTTTTAACCCGCCAATGATCATGCCAAGTTAAATTCTGATTTATTCCAGATCTGAATGAATGTTGAAATGTTACATTTAAATTGTGGGGCATGGAATAATTAGGTCGATGAATACTACTTTTGGAGATTATTTCATACAGTATTTGAAAAAGCTCGAAATTAATTAAAGTTTGATATTATTATAATTAATAATTATTTAACACTAGCGGTCCGCCCCGGCTTCGCCCGTGGTACATATTTACGTTTTCTCTACATAAGAACCATCCTCGTACTTCAAGGAATATAATAACAAAAGAATTATCGAAATCGGTTCAGCCGTTCTCGAGTTATGCGCTTACTAACACATTTTGCGATTCATTTTTATATATAAGAAGATATAATTCACTCTATATTCACTTCACTAATAATATTATAATAATTAGATATAATTACACAAAATTAATATAAGGTAAGACATATTTAGGTATAGAAATTGTTTCAATCTTCCAGTGGACTATCATACCTTAAATATTTTGCCCTGAAAAAACACGTCAAAAGTTTTGAAATACATTACGTATCTACTATGTACATGCATAACATTAAGACACAGAAGTACCTACATCTCAACCTTAACAGGCAATGTATGCAAAACGCATAACTTTCTAACACAATATTGTAATTACATCCGCTGCAAGCGCTTACACATCAGCTTTAAAGCACTTGAAGCGCTGCAGTGTATAGCTGAAGGTAATTTATGACCTTAGGTATTGTTTTACTTTTCCCCGTGAAAGCTATACAATTTAAATACTTTTGTTATATAAGGTGACATGTGTTACGTTAGTGAAAAAGCCTCAGGACATTTTAAAAAGAAGTGATTTAGTAGGATGATTTACCTCCCGTGATATTATAGCGGTCACTCGGTTGGAAATGACCTTTCATTTCTTATTATGAAGAAGTAAGTACCAGAAACTTATTAAAACTACATTAATTTTAAGTGAACAGGTATTTAGAGAAGCTCATTTCCAAATATGTAGGTAGGTATATCAATGCTCAGTAATTACAAAAATAGGTCACCTTAATGTAAAACTTTAAAATAATTATACCAACTACAGTTTATGCTTCCTATTTGAATATGCATCGCTTCAAACAATATAATATCGACATAAATAATTAAAAATAACACTTTTAAACTAAAAATTACAAAATATGCAGTAGGTAATACAATTTACTTATAACACTATATTGTCCCAAAATAACCTTAACATTTTATGATTTCATCAAAACCAATGTCCAAAAACAAATTGCAAGACTTACAAGTAGGTATTTAAAAAACAATGTCTTTGATACAGGATCTCTTAAACGGCTAAACAATAACTTCTCAACACGTGCCTTACACGTGAAACTAACCATCTTTACAATATTTGCAGTATTGTCTTTACTTTAACCGACGTCCCAAAAAGGTATGAATTTCAAGCCAGATGTTAGGTTACCGCTGTCTGCGTCTGTTATATTTATGGTGTTACAGGTGCTTTGAAGGCTTTTAAAGACATCTTATTACCTATAAGCTATTTAAATCGATTAAAGACATAATATTTTATCACTTTGCCTCCTTGAAAGAGAGATACAACTCATTTGTACAGATATTTATTTATTTATTTATTATTTATTTATTCATTTCGATGTACGATGATAAACTTAGGTATAGGTAGATAATTATGTAGTAAAAGAAAGAATTTCAAAAAATTTTAACAATCTATTTATAATTATGTACTATGCTATTCATATGTTTTCATTGTAGTATTTCAATAAACAATGTAAATGATTAATAATTCTAAATGAGGAAGTCCGTTAATAAATAAATAGGTACGATATCAATTTAAAATAGGTACAATAACCACTTACTTACCTATTAGATTATCATTTTTATCTATCTCTCAATCTATATTTTATTTTTTATTTATTTTATTTATTTATATGACAATACTCACACAAAATAATAGTACCTAAGTACTCATAGTATTTTTTTGATAAAACATAAACAAATAACAAACCATATTTTCATCAAATAAACTGAATTATACGTAAAGCATTCCGATAAGAAAGCTCTCAGTACAGCTAGCGCCATCCGGTGGCAGAAAGCGGAACTAAACATCTACGCGCCACCTCCCTACTGCGACGCAATTGCAACACACGGCTATAAAAAGCTCTTATCGGAATACATGTAAATATTATTCAGACTTTACATAGTTACGCAATACACATGTTTTTGTTAATCGTGGAAAATATAAACATTAAAAATTCTAAACTCTATGTAGAGTCACTAATGTCAGAAAACGCAACAACATTTTATTAGAAATAAATAATGCATGTAAGTATAACAAGTTATAAAAACACTTGTAATCGCAGTCAACGCGTTAGAAAAAGACAGGTAGAATAAGGTGGAGCGTCGTAAAGTAACACCTTGATAAAACAGCTTTTGTCAGTGTGTGGGAGATTCTTACGTTCGCGAATATTTGAACGGCAATTTAATTCAACGCGATGAAAAATCGAAAAAGTAAGTTTAATCCAAATTTATTTCTAAATACATCGAACACTGCGAATCGATATAAATTTCCTTTAAACGAGTGAGGTGAGACAAACACAGCAAAACCTCATTAGGTATCATTGTATTTTC
>CAJQZN010036916.1:5336-39303 GCA_907164685.1 Colias eurytheme | reverse complement strand
AATCTATTAAGAGAATAAAGAAAGCGAACGGATTATAGTAAAAGCATTGTGACTGGAGCTGTGTGAAAAAAATATAGCAAAAATTGAATTTTATAGTTGATTTAAAGCTTTCCAAGAATTATTATTTACCTAAGTACCTAGTTTTTCCGCAAAGGGATTAAAATTTTCTATGTACTGTATGTTCACATGTATTATGGACAAAAACAAACGTATACAAATATAACAGTAAAATATTGGCTATAAAATGACGTAATCTCTTTTTTATTTTTTTACAACACAATAGTAAATGGTAAGGTAAAAACTTTTACTAAATCTGGTCGATTGCCAACGATATTGGCTGATCTTATACGAGCTATTCGCTCTATCAGCCAAAGCTTTCACGCCTTACTTAGTCACAAAGATGAAAAAGAGACTACTTGATAAAATCTTTTCTAAGCACTTTATTGTTCAATATTTTCTGTTCACATAACCTTACATGTTCTTCAATATTTCATGAAATGTAGCGTTATGTGTTCCCTGTATTTAATTACATCAGTAGGTACGTTATTTCGTAGAAAATTACATCGACGAAATCAAAACATTCCGATAGCAAGAACGAAAATTCATTCCCTCGATCAATTCGCAACTCAACGACCCGCGAGAAGTATTTACAAAACAAATTACATTACATGTGTATACCTTCATAATGTGTTCCACATGAGTGGGGACAGGGACGAAAAATGAGGAATCCATTGGAAATCGAGGGGCGGAGAGCGTCCTCCGGATCACAGCTCCGGATATAGTCTTGTACGTACGTCTGCTACATTATTGCTATTGCTACTTTCATGTTTTTTAATATAGAGGTAAAAATTGTAAGTTGGTTAAAAAACATGTATTTAATTAGCTTCATAGCAAAGTCTAGAGGCCAATCAGAGTATTGTTTTCTATTTATATAAGATACTAAGATCAACGACTAGCTATTTTATTTATGATCTGCAGGTGATGATGCATTGATGAAATGACGATTGTAAAATATTTTGAAACAAATAGAAACAAATATGAACAAATTTGAAATAGAAACATATAAAATATTTATAAGTATCTAATTTAATAAAAGGCAAAATTTAATTCGTTTATAGTGATTTAAAACACTGAAATTAGCAGCAGCAAAACTAGTTTTCATCCAGCGCGTTTCACTCATACGTACTTCACAATAGAAAATAATAGTTCCCGAACTTTTCGCGCTTTATTTTTGCTCGGGAATCATAAATGAACTTGGTTTTCGACGTTAATTAGAAATAGGCGTATTTCCATCGACGCCATTATGAAGGTAAATCCTGAAAAAGCGCAATTAGCGACCAGCTCGTGTTTTCTTATTCATTCGTGTGAAGTGCATTCTGTGCACAAGAAATTATTTTGTATTTCGCTAAATGCCGTGAAACCCTTCAGGTTTTGATAGCAAGAGAACGAATGAATACAATTTTGCAAAAAACAACAAAAAGCGTAGTTATAAACCTCGTAAATTGAATCGTTGATGTTGTTCGCAATCATTTTTGCTTCTGCTATTATGTACCTTATACATTATTTATAAATAATAAAAGTGTATATATTTTCATGAAAAGGAAGTACATAATACATTGATTGAACAAGAGCGTAATCACGTTTATTTTGTATAAAATACGCGATATAGGAGAGCTTGATAATGTGTTGCGAATGGTGCCGTCTGATAAGGAAAAACGGGTAAATAAGGAATCCTGAGAGCGGACCGGAAAGGTCAGGGTGGGGGGAGGGGGAAATCCGACGGATACACAGCCGTCCGCTAAGCTACCCCCCAACAGGTCGCACCGGAATTTTATAAACATTGAAAATCCAAATAAAACTGAACGGTTCATTACATTTCTGGAAATGAATATAGTTCAGTTTTAACTTCGTATAGTTTCTTTTATTTGAGAATAGCCGTAGCAAAGAAACTTACTGTATTTGTTATTTGTTTAATTTTTGTTGCATAAATGGAACTGCTATTTAATAAATGCTATTCAATTTATAGGAATAAAATCCCGTGACCCTTTATCGGGTTTCAGGCAAGTGCATTTCACATCTGGTTCATTTATTGATTTTTCCTTCCGGGCAATTAGCTGAGAGAGGTACTAAGATTTCTTTTTTGTTTTGGGATCGAACCCCTACACTATCTCTCGGTTCTACATTATAACCGTGGAAGCTTTTATGCTTTATTTCTTTAATTTGACATTAGAATATCTGTCAACTGTGTTAGAATGTATAAATGAAGGGAATTTATTAGAATCTTGCACCTCTAAAGACAACTAGGCAATGCGAAGGAAATAATAAATCGTTCCTCAAAATCAGATGCTTTTCCTACATCTATCGTTTCCGTCTCAACAAACAACTTCGATTTCAAACCAACACGGTCAAAGAGTTTTTCAGTGAGAAAAAAGTGCGGAAAGAATTGAAAGAGAGAAACAAAAAAATTCATAGAAACAAGGAGGTCGGAGTTTTTCCTGTCACCGGGCACAAACAATACCTCCATTGTGCCCCTCCCTGCCGACCTATGGCTCGGAACTGCTGAGGAAACGAGCATCTTTTGTTTCCATACCTTCCCCGCTCGGAAATGGGAGCTTTGAACCCGCGGTCATCAGTATATCGCGTGGAATAGGAAAGACATGCAATTATTTCGTCCCCCGATATTGCATTAGGAAAGGAAAACCGTCGCAGGTTGGAACGTCGTGTGACGTAAGCTCGGGAGAATAATTATGCCCTCTTTGTATAGGGTGACAATAAGGTGTCGTGACGCAGACCCTGTTGTGTCAATTTTTACAAACTAGCTGTTTGCCCCGACTCCACTTGGGAAGATATTTTTTGTAAACTTTTCAAATTTTTTACTGAGAATATGAGAAAATGCCAATTAACCTTAAATTCATAACATCAGTTACACCAATACAGAGTTAAAAGTAAGTACGTAACAAAAATTTCCTTTCATTATTAAGATTAAAGGTATAACAATTATTTATACATACTATTTTTGTGTATCTATGCAACAGGAAGAATAAAGCACATTAGTCTGAAAATGTAATCAACAGTAAATTTCAAAGATGGACCATTTTGAAATCTCTCTTTACAACATCTTTTCTCCTCCACATTAAATTACCTAAGCGCAATAAACATTTCGCCTCGGAGTAAATTTCATTTGTATTTGCTAAGCGGAACGTATTATCATAATATCACATGAATACCGCGGTGGATACTGCATTGTTTTACATACGTAATGTAACTCAAATTACAAACGCGAATAAAAGCTTCAATTATTTTAAAAACCTTAATTTTTCGTTGATATTTCTCACTACGAGAGATGTATAATAACGAAATCAAGTAACTACTAGAGAAGAAATGGAGGTCAATATTGATTTAGCTTGCAATATTTTTTCAGCTGTAAGTGTTGAATCGAAACATTTTATTGGAATGAAATGAAATCTGTGATAGACTTTGATTCAAATATATTGTTAATGAATTGGTGTAAAAAATTATGGACCCTGACCCGCTGTGTTTTATACTCCATTTTTTTGTTTAAAGATGTCTACTTTATAGCTATGTTTAAAAATATTTTGACAAGGCAATAGAAGTTTCTACAGAATGCATATGCAATGCAGGTAACTTAAAGATAAGCAAAATAATAAGAAAAAACATATTTTGTGGAGTCACTTCTCCTAAAAGTAATAGGTACCTACGTATTGTCCACTGTTAAATCGTTTGAAAGCAATCATTATGTACTACAATCGAACTGATAATGATAATAATTAAAAGCTCAAGGGACAGTCGATTGTGTTCGCTCGCCCAAATATGATTAAATGATTTCGCAATTCATTTCAGTTTCGTTATTGGAAAACAAATAGGTATGTGAAGGAACAATACAATTATTATTGAGGACGGAATAAAAACGTCTGTTTCTATACGCTTAAGTTATTATCTTTCTTATTGTTTATTATGAAACAGAATTGACCGTATATTTCATTTCGAGATACTTACTCTTTTAGATTATGATTTAATAAATAGTCAAGCATAGAGAAACGTTTAGTTTAATAAATTATTTATTACTTTCCCGAAACTCAAAAATAACTGAAATTGCATTTCAATGTACTGATCAATTAATTACCTTATAACGGCTTAATTGTTTAGTTTGCGTACTCTATTGTAATAAAAAATAAAACGTTGCAGTTTTTTCCTATTTAGTCATTTATCTATTATTATTTATAGCTAAATTTATAATTTGGATATTTAGCTTTCGTTCTATCTTACTAATTTTTTTTACCATTCGCATCGCCATCGCCATTTTGTATCTACTACTTAGTAAATCATAGATTACGATGAAATATAAAATTATGCTTAGAGTCTAAACAAAACAAAATGAGCACAAATTCAAATGTATTATTTATTCACTCATAAAACGTTGCTCCACTTACCTTACAAATAACGCCATTATGTTAACTAGCTGTGAACTCAATTAAGTAGATTACATCCGCGTCAAAAGTCGCAGCCGCGGTTCAGAACACACTGACAAATTAGTTTAGACGAGAATGTAATGACTTGAAAACATGTACGTATATTTGTACACAGCCGCGCAACACAGTTGACGGAACAAAAGAAATGAACAAATAATAGGAGCGCATTTTAGCGGAAAATGACACGAGAATGTACGCCGAGTCAACCCAATTTCTCATAACATATGAACTTTTCGTCGATGTTAAAATGTTTTATAATTTAAACCTTTTATGGGTAATATATGGGTTACATATATGGGTACTACTATATTTATGGTATACTTTTCTGTAGCAATAACACACAATAATTGACAAATACGTATTTAAAATCATTTAGAAATCAAAGCTTTGAAATAAAATCGATCTCTTTAAGAACTTACATGAAAGCGAAAAATCAACCTGCTTCTCGTGTAATTAGTATTAAAATGTCGACCAGTAGAATAAATAAAAGGCCTTTCAAATACGTTCAACGCTTAAGGGACGGAATTTATTAGGGGTATCGAAAGAGTCACTAAGTGATTGCATGAATATTTGTGCTGTTTTAGAAGCTTTTAACACTCTCGGTTTATATTTAAGCTTTGGAAAATTGTTATTATAACGATTATGAATAAAATTTTCATTTAAAAGGAACTAATATTATATATTATACTTTTTATGAATATATTGCCCTATTTCTAATTTTAATATATTTTTTTCTTTGTTAATAAACTTAGTTTTCTTCAGTATAGTTTTAACTTACAAATATTTACCATACTATAAAAATTATCCGAAAACAAGGAATAAGAAACAGAACTATTAATTTACATTTACATTTAGTTATTGATTACGTCATTGTGTCCTTTCGACGCCTGAAATATTAAAAGCAATAGAACCATTTATTATGAACAAATTATGAACATTAATGACTAATGGTCTCAGCTATAAATTTTATTATTTAATACTCTTTCTCAATTTGTGGGACAATATTCTCGAAAAAACTTCTAACTTTTGTAGAAATTAATTTCCGCGAAATTAATAATGAAATGTTAATCAACTGACCTCGACGATAAGATACTGTCGAAGAAACTAAACAGTATTTTTTAATATACTTTGATTAAAGCTCTTGATATGAAACTTTCCATGTGCAAACAAATATTCATATTTTTCCAGTTAACACTGGTGAAAATAAGTGAAATAAAGAGAGAGTTTTAACAAAATCCCGAGATGCGTGAATTTATTTTTCATAGCTTCCGTTACGTACATATGTAAATGTACCTATATATATAATATTTATTACTAGCGGTCCGGCCCCGGCTTCGCCCGTGGTACATGTTTACGTTTTCTCTACATAAGAACCATCCTCGTACTTCAAGGAATATTATAAAATAAGAATTAACGAAATCCGTTCGGCCGTTCTTTATGCGCTTACCAACACATGTTGCGTTTCATTTTTATTTATATTATAGATGTATATTAATTATTGATACCTAGTAACAAATATTTTGTGTCTCTCTTGTCTTTGTAAGTTATTACCTATAACATAAGGAGGTTAAAACTTCATTTAATCTTGAACCTAGCCCTAACAAGTACTGCCAAGGCATCGTTCAAAATCCCGTTAAGGTTTGATTGAATTGTTCAAAGCCTCTACGCTTGTGTTTGCTCTCCCGTCGATAAACTAACTAAAGACCTTTGTGTTAGAGCTAAATAGCTAGAATGACAACAGAGATTCAGTTTGTGGCGTGTAATTTTTGCTACATTTCCGTATCTTGTTCGCTTTAGTATGTGACTCTTGGCTTTAATTAGATGAACTCTGCTCTGTTCCAAAGAATACGTTACTAACTAGGTTATAATTATTAATGTTAATGCTTGAAATATAAACTGTGAACTCAATTTATGTTCCTTTCATTTAAATCATTTTTTTTGTGTTTTCTGTTTCATTCTCCGCTCGCTCAATGAAATTCTGCATATTGTAAAAGTTTGATTAGTTATTGCATTCGTATATTCGTATAGCCCAATCTATTGGCATAAATTATTTTTTAAATGTAGTTTAGTAAATATTAATATAGTTATATTATTAATAGAACGACTTACCATTAAATCAAATTAATAAAACGGTGTTTAAATAATTAAGGAATGTTTAAATTAATAAATATTATAGTAGATACTTTCCTACTTTTATTTTTAATGTAATCCAACATAAACAACCATTTCTTTTTCCACTGTCTTCTTAATTTAACAACGGCCGTTGTGTTTTTACAAATCGGCATTGAATTGTCAAACACAGACTTGTGTAAACTTTTGATTGTATTTTGTTAATTATCTTCTTTCTTAATTAAATGAGAGCAAGTGAAATAAAGTACGAAAAACGGAAACAATTTTAAATGAATAGTTAATACCGAGTTAAAACGGATTCACTTTTGTTTTTATATTTAGGAATTAGTTTAATTTGTTATTTATAAGAGAACTAGCTTTCCGCCCGCGGCTTCGTGCTTTAAACTATCCTATCTCTCAAGTTGGATCGAACTGCACATGGTGTGCGAATTTTATTATAATCGGTTAAGTGGTTTAGGAGTCCATTGAGGACAAACATTGTGACACGAGATTTATATATATTAAGATGAGATTATTTATTCTTTATTTGTTATATGGAAATAGAAATAACCTCTGTAGACTGTCTTTGATATAATTTCTTCAATTTTTGATGAATTGCCTAGGCCGCGTGAAAGTGTATAAAAACCACAACCCAAACAGAAACATTTACTGTCAAATAATATTGTGAAAAGCAATAAATAATAATCAGTATAAAAAGCTTTTGTACCTCATAAAATCTATAACATATAATATAGTGATGTGGCTTGTAAGTTACAATTGAAAACAAAATCAAAGTTCAATCTTGCATCCTTGCGATTAATAATATTTATTTTATTAATCTATTTAAATACTTACAGATGAGAGCTATAAGAATGATCGTGTCCATAACCTGAAACAAAAAATGTAGTAATACTTTATGTAGTTATCTAAAACATTATCAAGTAAAATTATTTTTACAATAAAATGTTATCATTAAAACAGTAACATTTCCTGGAATGTAACATACATTCGGCCAAATTAAAATGAATCTAGAGTAGCATAACAGACAGATATCAAAAAGTAACATGGCTGGCTGTATACAACTGTGAAGTGTGTGAATTTGATGCAAACAATGGAGGGAATTCAGACAAAGAAAAAAACACAATAAAAATTCATTAAGATTTTACTAACACAGTGTTTTGAAATTTTTACAAAACTTAGAAAATGGCGCTACTATTTTTCGTTTATTCGTTTCGACAATTTATTTCGGAATTAAAATCTAACGTTAGTTATTAAAATGTGAGCCCCCACCGATCGAATGCTGTCTCATTATCGTGTTTTATCCTTTTATTAGATACATTTATCAGAGTAAATTCTTCAGAAACTCTGATAAACACAGTAAGAAATAGAAGTTTACAAAACTCCTTTATATATGCAGCTTTTTTATTGAAAATTTTAATATAATACGTCTAATAGAAAGAAAGAATAAAATACCATTAATTACTTAAGCATAAAGTAACTTTTTAATAGCTTTAATATTTATTTATTTATTTAAACCCAGCAAAAACCGGAACGGGTTCGATACATTGCGAAATAAAATTCATTTTTATGACTTAATAAGTCATTAGCTATTACGTTCGAAACTTAAGCGGTAAAAGCTTTTCACGATCCCATTTAAATTTTAATTACTACAAGAAAAGTGCATGCAAGGAAACTTCAATAAAGTGCTTTCTTACTTAAATAATTCTCGATTGGAAGTTATTTCAAATATGCAATATGTATGACATTAAATACATACTTAAAACAATTTTTATATTATGCTTAAGAACTAGTAGTAGTAAATGGTTTGTTTTCAATATTTCGTTAGATGGCAAATTTAAAAAATAATTTACCTTAAGAAGATAAATCATGAGTCTGAATTAAAAATATGATTGAACATCAAATTTACATAATTATATATTTATATATTTATAATTATATATTTTTTTAGGTTAAGGACTAAATCTAAAAATATGATGTATCTCAATTTTGTAATGTGTATCCAAATTTCTTACATTAATCTGAAATGAAGAGGCAGTGGTATTTTGGTACTAATCGATAAATTCCAATGAAGCTACGGTCTACTGGCTACGCCGCTACGAGCTAGATGCTACGTCAGCTGTCCGCCGTAGAGCGGAAATAGAAGCTACGTCTGTTTTTTATGTACGATCAACAGAGGTATTATTTTGTATATATATGTATTTTTAAACTTATGTGGTTTTATTTTTTTTTTAATATTAACCGAAATATTTTAATTTTTACGTGTAATGAAAAGTTATAAAGAACTAGATTTCCGCCCGCGGCTTCGCCCGCGTTTTCAAAGGAAAACCCGCATAGTTCCCGTTCCCGTGGGATTTCCGGGATAAAACCTATCCTATGTGTTAATCCAAGTTACACTCTATATGTGTGCTAAATTTCATTGTAATCGGTTCAGTAGTTTTTACGTGAAAGAGTAACAAACATCCATACATCCATACATCCATACATCCATACATCCATACATCCATACATCCATACATCTATACATCCTTACAAACTTTCGCCTTTATAATAGTATTAAGATTTAAAGGTTGAATATTTAACACAAATTAATACCACCACTATAATACTCACATGTAGAAAGATATTAAATTAATAATGAAATAAAAAAGCTATCACGAATTTATCCAAAAGTTTTAAAGTTTACTTATAACAAAAAAAATATGATAATATTGTTAACAATATAAATGATTCTTATATAATTTATATTTTGTGTTGATATCTCATAGAGGAACGGCATATGAGATATTTAGATTTTTAAATAAAACGCACTCAATTCACAAGCTTCACTTTAATTCAATTTTCAAATTCAATGCTATAACAAAAATAATACCACTTTTGGGACCAAAAGTTTTAATTGGTTTCTTAGTTATGACGAAGTTTAATATATATACAATAAACTATTAAAAGTTTCTCATAAAAGTGTATCGAAAATTGAAAAATAAATATTTTATTATTAATTATTAATGTCCACAATTTTAATATATTATAACACGAAGTTTAAGTTACTTATGTTTACAAACTCGACCGCGCTCATTTAATTACTTCGATAAAGTTTGCAACTTACCAACTTTACGCAAGTTCCATCAACGCAGAGACCGGAAACCGAGAGTCATATCACAGCACAGTTTATCAACACTGTCCACAAAGTTTTATAAGTTACAAGTTAATAGATTTCACATTTCGGCAAGTATCGGCGCGGACGGAGACTGCGTCCCGAGCGAGAGAAAAGCATGAGAGATCGCGAGCGACTGAGCCCAATACAGCCAGCCTCCCGCGCTCTCCTACCTATTTTATATATAAACCGCTTTATATACCGATTTATATATTTACCCGCACTCATACATATTTAACTTTTTTCCCATTTCACATCGTTTATTCGCGTATGTGAGACGTGGACAGTGTAGGCGCGGCGCGTGTGTGCGTTCCCGCCATTTGAACCGAACGAAACGAACTCTCCGCTCTTCTATTTACGTATTTTTAGAAAGGGTGAAGCTTTTATACCTTTCCTTTCTACTATTCGCTGTAGTTCAACTCGACGCTGAATACCTGAATCCTGTGAAATATTTCTTTACGATTCGAGAATTACATTTTTACACTTGAATACTGCTATTGTAATCATTACACAATGTAATTATATTACATAGTCGGTCTTTGTATTTATTTTAATAAATATGATTGAGGAGAAAAGTTTTAGCAATACTTTTGATTTATGTTTGATATTTGTACTCAAGTAAGTAATTGAAAAACTTTGATATTTATATTTCCAGGCAAATAGGATCGAATGCATCTTTTATTTGTGCGTTTAAGAAATCAAGTTTTTACACGGACAAGTTTGGAACTAACCCGCAACTTTTTTGTTTTACTCTAAAACCTATTTCGTCGACAAACATAAAATAAAATGAGATGTTACATGGAACATAATAATTGATTATTTAATATTATTATTATCAAAATAGTTATTTTAATTTGACACCTTAATATTATATAAGTAATGGTGGTTACGAAAACAAACTTGAAAATAAAAAAAATCCACATATTGTAATATTTTATAGGTACATACGTCTTTTTTTGTTAATTTGAACTTAATTCAAGTTATATAAACTCACAGTTGTAGTGAATAAAACTTTTCATCTGCGCAGCACACACCAACTTTTTGGCATAAGTACAAAAATCTGTAAAAGTGCGCAAACAGCTGATGTTGCGGTAGATAATGAAATTTATGTTTAGCAGTCGCGAGCTGTGATCGTCATTTCAAATTTATCACAAGACATACGTGAAGACTGCATGTATGATGTTAATAGATTTTTTTTACATGGATGATCGAACATTGAATTTGATCTCTATTTAGAATTATATCTATCTATTTAGAAATATACATCTATATATCTATTTAGAAATTACAACTACTGCTATAAGCCTTACACCTACATTTGCGCTAAATATGTGTTAATGAACAATACCTATATTTAAATATTAACAAAACAAGGAATTTATTAACTACAAATTCTTTATTAGTACCAGAAATACTTAAAATACACACACCCATTTTATACTCATTATATTAAAAGC
The DNA here is from genome assembly GCA_907164685.1 of Colias eurytheme. NCBI lineage: Eukaryota > Metazoa > Arthropoda > Insecta > Lepidoptera > Pieridae > Colias > Colias eurytheme. The sequence goes on along the minus strand of CAJQZN010036916.1, from coordinate 28,075 downwards.
ACGACCGGCTTTAGCTTACCTATGTTTCGGGGGTTATACATCGTATTTCTTCATTCTAGTTGTGTTCATAACATGATACAAAAGGTCTCTATATCTCTATAAAACGACAGTTCGAAAAACATTCATTTGATTATGGAACGAATCTTCAGGAACCGTCGCAGCGTAAAAGTACACAAACACACACATACAAAATACATCAAAGTAATAAGAGAAATTCAGCAACAAAGCACATTGTCCATAGCTAGTACAAAACGCATAATCAAGGCGCGGGTCCGACCGCATGTCATCGGACTCGCAGGCTTCACAAAGAACACGCAAAAGTATTCTTTTGTACTTTGTATTATGAAAGAGCGAGGTTTCTTGTCCCGTTTGTCATTTATAAAGTAATACGTTATCTAAAGCGGCCACAATATGCTGTTTTACAGTGGGCGTGCAGTTAAAAATATTATCTACAGTTTACAGTGCGTTGCATTCAAGAATAAATAATGTTTACAATACATATTTATTACATTTGATGATCTTAATAAAAATACTTTTTCCGTTATCCATTGTTTTTCGAAAATCAATTAGGTGATAGAGTCCTTCTCTACTTAAACTATGAAAACTAAACATAAAAACTGCTATCGATCTTAGCATACTTTTAATCAAATGATGAAAGACATTAGGTATTACAGTAGCACCTCGTTAAGTCGAACCTCGATAAGTCAAAAACCTCCAAATCTCGAAAAAATGTTTTGTTCCCTTCCCTTCAAACACGAAAACCTCTATTACTTGAAATTTTGACCCTCTGCTAGTCGAAATAATCACAGAGTCCCTCCGAGCCATTTTGGTACATATTTTCACTCTATAACTCGAAAAAATCAAATTTGACCTCTGTATCTCAAACATAGCAATGTTTTATTTTACAACCTTTATAACTTGATGATTTGGAATTTATTACCTCTATTGTTCGAACAAAAATAAGTTACCGACTTTAAGAACTTGTGCAAGTACACTATTGTTTCTTAGAAAACATTTTCGGAGTATACGATAATTAATTTATGGCTCACGAAACACGTGTTTGCGTTAAGTATCTGATGACGAAATTATCGATTCAGTAGCTCAGAAAACCGATACTTATGATTAAGATGACATAGAAGACGTAAATAGTACATGCGCTCCATGGGTTTCCATCAAAGAGGCAAGAACCGCATTGAATACCTTACGAAATTTTATAAAGCAAACCATTATCTTTGAAAAAGAAGAATAATTTTCTGCTCTTTATAGATTATAAAATGCTAGAGAACAACCAAATTATCTAAAGCAAAAAAAATACATACTGACTTTTTTAATTGGCATTAAAAAAGTCATCAGTATTTTTTATTTTAAATTAATGATTTGAAATAATGTTGGCTTATAATAAATAAAAACATATTTGTCACCTCTACAAGTTGAATTTCAATTTATTTTACCTCTCTAACTCAAAATTTATAAGAATAAACCTCAAACTCTTTATGTCGAATCAAAATCCGCCTAAGTCGAAATCCTCCATAAGTTGAAAACTCTATAACTCGAATTTTTTGGCGTCTCCCTTGATATTCGACTTATAGAGGTGCTACTGTATAACCCAATACAGTGCTATTGCTCTTTGATGCTGGCTACACGTGTTTGAGAGGTCGGAATGTATTCATGCAAAGTCTGCGTTTTTTAAGCGCCCAGTAAAGATAATGAATCCTTTCTAAAACTCATCGGACAATTCCAATTTCAGCACCGACCTAGATCCATTCAAAATGCTGACTTGATTATTGTACAAACAACAAAAATTGAAAAAAATAATTCCGCTCCTAGTAACTAAGTTAGGCATAATTGTTAACCTTTATATTGTACTAGCTTCTGCCCACGACTTTGTACGTGCATCCCCGTTTTTCCCCGTTCGCAAGAATTTCGGGAAATCCTTTCTTAGCGGATGCCTACGTCCTAACATCTACCTGCATGCCAAATTTCAGCCCGATACGTCCAGTGGTTTGGGCTGTGCGTTGATAGATCACTATATCAGTCACCTTTGAGTTTTATATATTATATAGATATTTTTCTTTTACTTATATACCTGACCGCGTGTGAACTTGAAGTAGTATCATCTCAAAGTTGTTCTAAAATAAGTTACCGTTTTGTTTAGTATTAAGTTATTGCAAAAATGAGTCAATTAATATATGAAATAAAATACTGTAAGATGTTACAATAATGATATATTTGTATATTCTAATTACACATTATTTGCTAAAAGAGTGATTTAGACGTGCAACGGTAGCGAATATCTGACCTCATTATTAATCACAAATACCAGGTGTCCTACCCTTTTTGCCTCCCGAATAAAAACCAGCTTGTTAAAACATCAATTGTTTGTTCAATGGCGAGTTTCCGTGTGCAAATTGAAATCGGCTTATAAATCGGAACACGAAACAGGTCCAAACAAAACATTTTACGTATGATATAAAAATTGAAATATATATAGTATTAAAGTATTTAAGTTTATTTAAGTATTTTATTGTAATTTTTATTATATTGTTATTATTGATATATATATTTTTTTTAATTTTAATATTGTAATTAATTGAATGACGATTTAATTTTTAATATGAATATGAATTGTTTACGATGTCTATAAATAGATATTTTTTCTTATGTTTGTCAAACTATATTTTTGTGTAGGTAGATATTATTAAAATTGAATTTTTGTGTCGGTTTTTATAATATAATTTGAATGCCGATGTTATTTTAATATGAATGTTTATATAATTTGAATGCCGTTGTTATTTTAATATGAATGTTTACATTGCTGATAAATAATTATATATTATGTGTTTCGAACTTTATTTCTATATAGGTAGATATTATTGATATAACAAAAATGAATTTTTATGTACCTATATTAATTTGATATTTTTAAATTGTAATTTTGTGTGCCGATTTTATTTTAATATGACTGACATTATTATTATTTTTTTTTAAATGTTTTATTGATAATTTCTTAAATGTTATTTTGTGATAGTAATTTTTTTGTTCTTAAATCATAACCGTTTTTTAAAAGCATGTGGTGTTAGCCTGTAATTAATTGTTGCATTTGATATGTTTAATTGTATTTTCGTTGTATGTCTATAATTAGTGTTAACAATTGTTGGCTATCCTTTTTAAATAAATAAATAAATAAATAAGTAAAACTGTCGCATGCAACACAGACCCACTTCTCGAGAGCTGTGTAGTTCAAACATCAATGCAGTGAATCGCTGTGTTATTTTTATTTTGAAATTCTGTTGCAGAGTTTGAAATTTTTTCGTATTTGTATAACGAAAATATTGAATTGTGCGACTGCTTCGTAAGTTCAAATGGTTTTTTTTCTCAATATGCTACAGAGATGCTGCATACATATTGACTAAAATATTTTTTATGCCATGCTATTTGAAATATTTGCGAATGTACCCAATAAAACTTGTTACAGAAATTTCATGAATACAAAAAAGTTATATGTCATTATTTTTAGAGGAAATTTCAACGTAAAATTAAACCTAATCGATTCCTCCAATGATTATCCCCTCTAATCTCTACAAGAGGTACTTAGAGATATTTATGGGGTCACATTACTTACCGACCGTCGAGTGATAATTGTGCTCTTTACCCCTTTGCAATTTAAATCTTCTTAATAACAATTTAAGGACATAATAAATGAAATTAATTTCAAAACTGAGCAGTTCAACACACTTGACTTGTTTTAGTATTTCGTTTCATAGTTTTCTATCACAAAGCCCCACCAAACAAAAGCGATGGGTGTCAATAAACTATATTCTCAGAGATATTTATCTCAAGGATATACAAATAGACCGAGCAAATAGCAATATTTTTCCACAAATTACTTTTCATACAACATACAGGGAATTCATGTACATTTAGCCGCTATTTATCAGAAGCCAATATAATTTGTCAGTAAATACAAATTTCTTATTTATTTATTTATTTATGCTTTATTGTACATACATACCAGGGCAAACAAACTTAGACTATAATTTTATACAATAATAACACACGGGCACATATGCACGAAAAGGCGGCCTTATTGCTCAAGAGCAATCTCTTCCAGGCTTCTTTCTTTTATAATAAATGAAATTATTAGAATTCATCTCGGTCCATAAGCACAATTAAGCACTTCTCTAGCCCAAGATAATATTTGAACTTTGATTAATTTGGCCGGAATAACGTGTCCATATTAAACGAGTATTGTGTACTTACATTCATTACATATTTACGGGATCATTGTACCTATTCACAATATTTAATAATATTAAATTGTATAATATCTTTGGATATCATAATATGACAAAATCATGGGCGTAACTACCACTTTATCAACCGCATCTATACATAATATGGGGCCCCGGATAAATGTTTTATAATTTATTAATTTACAAAAAATGCAATAATTTGTCATAACAAGGTATTTTTTACATACAAAAGCAAGACAGATGTTCTAAATCAATAGTGTTACAAAAATGGTTGACGACGCTACAAGCCATTAAGAGCACAATAATTTGGTACGAGTGCAAGCGCGCTTAAAACTGCCTTTTGTAGTTTACGTGCTTGAAATTGCGTTTTTTATTCCCAACCAGACAAAGGACGCTAAAAGCGAACGGGGAAACAATAAAATGCGGGGAATTTTAATAAGTTTACAGTAGTGAAATTAATGTCTGATTGATGTATTAACGCGAAACTGATGGTGCTGTGATGTTTGTAATTAGTGAACAATGGATGCAATTAATATAGTAATAATGATGGTTTTGATATTATATTTAGAGGCGGGAGAACCTACCTAGTGATGTCTATGTGTATTAAAAATTATCAACGTATTGAAATACGATTTTGGTATCGCCGAAAAATTGTCTTAGCATCTAGAGATCTAGATGATCAAAAACTTTATTTAAAAAACCATTTTCGAAATAGTACTTCTGAAATAACAACGATGTCAAATAAGTATTTTCCTCAAATAAATATAGGATTCGAAAATCATCTCCTCCCGTATCGAAGCATAAAAGCTCAAATTCGCATTCCCTTTACGACAGACAGTCAATAAAGAATCTGCCAACGAATTTCAGTTCCGAAACCGTAATTACGCGGTTTTAACGCGGAATCCATTGAGAACCGAGCCTCTGAAAGGCTCGCAAAGTAAATTACAATCTGTTGCCCGTTGCTAAGACTAAATAAAGAACTTAACACGCAAAGAACTAGCCAGTGCTCCTCAGCTTCTTTTACAGCTCGGGTGTTTTATAACACTCCTGCCGTTTTAATTAAAATCTTACTTCAACTACGTACACTCCTCTTGAATCGTTAAAGAGCGGGTACCTACTTACACGGTGCCGTCCGACTACAAATACCTATGTTTGTTACTAGTTACATTGCGAACCTTTAAGTATTCTACTCGTTTTAATTTATAGTTAGTAATTAAACGCTCGACACGCCTTGAAACTAGCTATTCAATTGGTTTTCTGAAATACAATGGTCTTAATTAAATTTATAAGATTCCACGACTCTTAAAAGTGTAATTCGAATAAAAAATACATTCCTGATCAAGTTGATAAAAATATATATGTATATGAATATATATTTGGGTGGTAGGGTTTTATTAAAATAACTCGTATGATAGAGTTTTGTATATCTTCTATTGCTTTACGGGAAAATGTAAATATGTTGTATTTATATTCATGAATTCCATGCCTAGATAATCTGTATGTTTGCCATCGTATAAACTCAATAAGAAAACATCAATTCAATACATTTTGGGTCACATCAAACCCTCGCTGGCTTTTTTGTATTGCTTTAGACAATTCACTTACATAACAATGATTTGACGATTTTTCCAGAACACAAAAAATGTTTGTTTGAGTGGTTTATAGTTATCTTTCAGTAAGTTCAACGAATGTACCTAACTATTTAAAGTAGTAAGCACTGTAACTTATGGAGTCTGTAACTTAAATATATATCTAGTTGTTTAGTATTTATAAGTGATCTTAAACTTATGAACATAATTTTCTTTAAAGCTGTTTGTTTGTATTATTTTTCATCCAGCCATATCGAATAAAAGACTATCGACAAAAGTAAGAAACTTTATTGAACTTATTCCAAAACGTTAATATAAAAAACAAACATTCTTCTTTTAATTAGTGAATGCTTAGGTTACCTGTAAGTAAATTAATAATTCGATTGTCTAGCTTCCGATATCCAATCAACGGTGGGCAGATTTGAATATTTGCGTCAAAATCTAGTCTGGCGGAACAATAAATCCATTCAGACCTTATTGAAGTGTTCATATAGAGCCTCGCCACTACGGTGAGTTCGGAAATTTGTTCCTCAATATAGGTATTTCCCATATATTTTCTAAATCTACCTGCGTATGCCTGTAAAGTGTAATTATTAATTCTACCTTCACTATCAAACTATATATCCTGAATTCTGCAATTGTTTTTGAGATACAATTAGTTATATGTATAATTGAATACCTTATCACAAGTCCAAAGAATAGACTACGGATTTGCGCATATTTTCCATCGCTATTATATGAAATCTATTTTTTTTTTATTTAATTTCATCGTGTTGCTCCAGGTTTATGTGTGTGTGTGCTTAGAATTATTCTTTTTTTATACTACAAAAAGATCTAATAAAGATGTTTATTTCTGACCACTGAGCTGTAGACCATTGGTATTGTAAGTGCAGTCTTTCAATGTCGTTCAGTCCTTAAATTAAATTTTACATTTATAAAAATTGCTATTAAAAGAGAAACGATACATTTCTATCCAATTTCGGGACACATCGAAAACAAACCATTAAGGTAACAGTAGACTATCAACAATCAACATAAATCACAAACGTTTAACAATTGAGTTCTCTCAATTGCCATAGCAATTTTCTAATAGGAACGCAGAGTAGAGCACGCCAATTCTATAATATGGAAATGAACAGACGAGCCATGAGCCACTACTCATATTAACATGTTATTTATACGCTATTCTAAACATTACTTTACCCTCGACTAGCATGTATGGTATTTGTACTTACAAATGCGTGGATTATAAATACCTACACTCGTAGCAGTAAAAAATAATTCTGAAGAAACTAAGATTTAAACTTATTTAAAACCTACCTTACTAGAATATATTAGAATATATTTTCCTTCCCTTAATAGGTATATTTAAAAAATATTTACCAAAAAATCTCTTTATTTACATATATAATGTATTGATGCTACAACCCATGTTATGATTGTTCAATCATAAAATCTGATCATGTAACATAATATGCATTCCACATAAAAGCCGGCACTCTACTAAATGTATTTGATAAAAATATAAACATTTACTCTTGCAAAATTTGTAAAACGTGTGGACTAACGAGCTCAACTATTTTTTTTAAACATAGCTACATCAGCTTTACGTAACTTCGTCCGTTTGTTTTGTCCTCGACGTAGGCTTGATTAAGCGAGCCGACTGTAATCGTATGTGACTTCACAAATACATTGCCATTCAGTTTAAACAAAAAACAACCCTACTATATCGGAATAAGGATCGCCCTTATAGAGAAATAAATTTGCGTCAGTCTAACATGAGCTTTCAAGCGACTCTATGCAGTTCCGATTTCCTTTGCCTGTTTATTGAAAGAATCCTTTAGTTCAACGGACACCTATATATTATGCTGCGTTTCCTTACCTGTATAATTTTTATGAATCGATAACAATCGTTGTCCAAAAAGAGATAGCTGAAGTAAAATTATTTCGCACAGTAACATAAATTATTATTATTTAGTGTTCATTCGTGTCAAAATTGATATTTTCAATAGTAGTCTAAAATCGCAATCAAATGTATTAAGTGATGAAGTTGGATATTTCATTCACTACAGATACTACACAGACAGGGCATACTTTTTTTTCATTTGTATCGGACGTGCCACTAATGTAAAATCGAATCCAGTGAATGATGACCGAGTGACCCTTTATAAGTGTTTTTCAATTAACAGTGAGTCAGTAGGTACTTACGTGGTTGATTCCAACAGTATGGGGTTAATAAATAGGCCACTTCCTAGTATGTACGAGTATATGTACATATAAGGAAATGAATCCGAGCATAATGGGGTCAGAATAAAATGCATAAACCTAGTCTTAATACTTTGGCATATTCTAATATCCTTTGTAATGAAAAAAAAATATTAAACTAGCTAAAAAATACCTGCATATTTCCTGTTCCAGTGGGTTTTCTCGTATAAAACCTATCCTATGTCCTTTCTCACGCTATAAGCTTTCTCTGTACTTACCAAATTCCCTTCCGAGGTTGAGGCGTAAAGAAGAGATAGAAAGACAGACAAAGTTACTTTGGCATGTATAATATTATTAAAATATTAGTTAGGATTTCAAAACAACCACTCTTTAGATACCCTTAAGTATAAGCGAGGGTGCACTGCAGTTCATTATACAATAGAAGTAGCAGAAGCAATTAGCTAAGGGTCTTCTATCAGTTCCTGCACTTAAAACAAACCTTTCTAAACCACAGCACAAATGCCTTGAGAAACTCAGAAAATGATGTATATTTCAGGTTACAGTTACAAGTGCGGTGGACTGTGAGATAGTGATTAGATTGTTGTCGGACAGCAATCCCCTTTCAACCAAGCAGACCAAAGTCGCTTTGAGAAACTGCTAGCTGCTATTATTGACAAACCCTCGATACGATCAATTAGGGAATACAGGATATGGAATAAATGCACAGATTGAACTGTAGTTACTTTTTATTATTATATAACAGCATGAAAATTCATTGTCTTTTATTTTATGTAAATGGTGCGTCCGTTTTTCTATTTTTATTTAATGACTTCTCAAATAGGAATGCTACGTTCTTAGAAATCTTGTGAATATGTGTATAATTAATAGATGCAGTGTAGTGAACTCCTTACATACCTATCTATTCAATTTTACATAATAATTCTTACTAACTTTGAAAATAATAATTAGGTATTATATATCATATTATGGCATTTATTTTTAGTTTTTAGTTTCTATTTACACAGTAGAGTGGTGTCACTCAAATAAACCCACTAATTGAAATTAACAACTATTTTCCGGAAATGTTCTCTATATGAATTTAATTATCTTATGGTGAATGTTTAATGTTAATAGCATTTGCAACGCTATCTATATCCATGGATATTTTAACCATCAGTGTAAAAAAGCCATTCGCATTAATTAAATTTAATTAAGCTTTACAAAGGAATAAACGCGCTCAGAACCGGGGATTAACTATAGTATAATAGGAAAATAAGCGTTCAATCTGATACACAAAGATAATTAAAAACATAAAACACATTAATTTGATGATGAATGAAACTCTAGTTAAATAATAAAAGCAAACAAAGTTCTATCCAATTCCACCTTTGAGGTCGTTATTTCCGTAGAAAACTAAAATTTTATGCAAGCGTTTGTTAATTAAAAACTAAGAGCAAAAAAATGTTAACAGTCACAGCTTCTTTTTATACCGCTCGTATATAAATTCTTTGGCATTCATATTTACGATTTATTCGTTTAACTATCTACGGTCCTGCAGCATTAAATATTTAGTCGCTGCATAAAAATGTGGTTCATTTTATTTATTTTGCATTCTATAATAGGTACCACCTACCCACAACAAAATAAATGCGCCCTATTTTATAATAGTACATACTTCACAGATCATAACATTATTGCTGTGACATCTGCAAATAATATCTCGTATTTATGACGTAATTTAATGCTTGGGTGTATTTAACATTTAATATATTGTAATGAATTAGCAAAGTATATGCTGGTAATATTATTTCATACCTTCTTTTACTTAAAATCGAAATTCTAAATGACAAATTACAAATAAATTGTAGGATTTCATCGAATATCAAATATTCTACTGAATACGATAAGCTACAGCTAAGTATATAAAAATATTTCATCCGATGTTATTCAGTGCAAATGTACCTAATCAAAATTCATTCACTCGGGTCTATACCATACTCTTATAACAAAATCTTTAATATTGCTTGAAGTATCTTTATAACTCTGTTTCTTATTTCTATCTGTAATAATGTTCATATATTGATATGAAACATTATTACAGGGTAATACAATACAAGACTGAAATATATTTATTATAACAACTAAGCAAGTAACACCTTAATCAGGTTGTAGGGTGAAGCTAATGGAAGTAGAATCGTGTTGAATCGACAGCTTATAACATTACTTACGTGACTTTGAGAAATGAGTTTTTAAATGAATTCCGTTCACATAGTCCGCTCACTACGACACTGCGTATGAGCTTTTACTATAATCGAAATGGAATCTACATATACCTTATCTTTGTGACCTTAATACCTAGTACCGTACTTAACTGTCATCTATATACATATATGTAGCTCTGTTGCTTGAAGATGGAATCCATAAGTTTTAATAGGTGAGGCAGGATTCCGTACCCGACGTAGTAAATAGAAATTGACTAAACAGAAAACCGTTATACAATGTAGTATAAATAATTTTTATCATGCCAAGCTTGAAGGACTGACTAACTTCGATCACGACCGCTCTGTTAGAGGTAGAGAGAGTAGAGTCGAAGGTAGCGTGAAAGGTTTTTAAATGAATAAAATATTTACTGACTCGTAAATAAAAGTCACGTATATTTAGACCATTAGCTTAAAAAGGCCTGTTAATAAGCCACTAATACTATAATTGTGACAATAATTTTAAAATATTCTGTTCATTTAAACCGCATTTGTAACTGAGGTCGAGAGCGTTTTTTATGTCCCCACATTAAGGGACATTACACGCCCGCTCTCGGTAACGTTGAAAATAATATTTTGAAGCTGTCGACTCGCTTTTTATTTCGGGACCGCAGCAAATGAGTTTCTAAGCGTAAATAAATCTTTCGCTCCGTCGGTCGGTGAGAGGTTTCATTATTATCATTTTGTTAGGCTTTAGACAATAAGAATTCAGAGCGCAGGAAATGAAGTAGTCGCAAACGACGGCCGTGAATAATATAAACATAATAACTCCTTCCACTTGATGAAATTTGAACAGCAACAACGCAATAAACTGATGTTACATTTACGGGATTTTGTTTACTGTGTTGAATAACTTTGAGCAAAGTCTTCGAGAAACTAATTTTAAACCAATTAAATAGTCATTTTGCATCAAATGGTTTACTGCACGCCAAACAGTATGGTTTCACAAAGGGGCGCTCTACCACTGATGCCGGAGTAGCTCTTTTGTCACATATATACAAAGCATGGGAAAATTCAAAGAATGCTTTGGGGATATTCTGCGACCTTTCTAAGGCTTTCGACTGTGTAGAACATTCCACTCTATTACGGAAACTAAATTTTTATGGTATCAAAGGTTTAGCTCAGGATCTCATAGCTTCATATCTTCAGAACAGGGTACAAACCGTTGTCGTTAATGGAGAGAAATCTCGCGGTGCGCCGATTAACATAGGTGTTCCGCAGGGATCTATCTTAGGACCGTTTTTGTTCTTAGTGTATATTAATGACCTACCTTATTATTTGCAGGATATGTGTGAAATAGTACTGTTTGCAGATGACACCTCATTAATTTTTAATGTGGATAGACATGACACAAATGTTGACGAAGTAAACTCTGCTCTTTTACGCATATCCAATTGGTTTAATGCTAATAATTTACTATTAAATACAAAAAAAACAAATTGTGTAGAATTTATCCTCCCAAATGTAAAAAAGGTGAAAAGGAATATTATTTTAAACGGGGAGGTATTATACCCTGTGGAATCGACTGTTTTTCTTGGTTTGACATTAGATGAGAAGCTTCAATGGGGGGCCCATGTTACCACCACCGCTGCTAAGCTCAGCTCAGCTGCATATGCAGTTAGAAGAATAAGGCATCTCACCGATGAAGAAACGGCTAGATTGGTTTACTTTAGCTACTTTCATAGCATAATGTCCTATGGAATTCTGCTATGGGGCAGGGCTGCAGATATAGAAACTATATTTATATTACAGAAAAGAGCCATACGCTCTGTATATAATTTGCGTGCTCGAGACTCACTAAGAGATCTCTTTAAGAATACTGGTATCCTTACTGTACCGTCGCAGTATATATTTAATAATATTTTATATGTACATAATAACGCTTACTTACACACAAAAGTAGGAGATAGACATTGTTATGACACTAGAAACAGAAATAAAATTGAAATGCCATTATTCCGGCTAGCTAAAGTTAAAAATTCATTTATGGGCCAAGGTATACGCTTTTACAACAGAATTCCTCATAATATTAAAGAGTTAAGTAGTTCTAAATTTAAATCTTATATAAAAAATGTACTTGTCAAGAGAGCCTATTACAGTATTAAGGAATATATGGAAGATAAAAACCCATGGAGGGTTGTCGCGTAAAAACCACAGGACAGTTCTTTGGCATATTATGATAATATAATATTATGATATTATTACATATGTAATTTGTAAAATTGTAAATCTGACATGATTAAAAAGAGCAACTATGGAGTTTCTTGCCGATTCTTCTCCGTAGATACTGCTTTCCGAATCGGTGGTAAATGTTAAAATATGTACTTTATGACGTTTCAAAAGTGCTTCTAGAAGAAGTCTAATTGAATAAATAAATGTTTGAGTTTTGTTTGAGTTTATATAAAATGGTTTTACTTTAATCGTTGTTATACTTTCAAAGGGTATGTATATTCATTTGTTTAATAATATTTATAAAAAACTAGCGGTCCGCCCCGGCTTCGCCCGTGGTACATATTTACGTTTTCTCTACATAAAAACCATCCTCGTACTTCAAGGAATATAATAAAAAAAGAATCATCGAAATCGGTTCAGCCGTTCTCGAGTTAGGCGCTTACCAACACATTTTGCGATTCATTTTTATATATAAGAAAGAATAAGATCTGAAATGTTCATGTTTTCTCCTATTGATAGAATCACTCATATTTAACAATGTATGAATCTAAAATTGTAAACATGCCAATAGTATCTACCAATTGAAAATTGTAAAGCAAAATTATGTCGCTCTCCAAATTTATAGCTCTATACTGAGAGACATTATTAAAAATAAGTGATATAGATAGGTTTTCTAGATGAATGTTCGATACATGCGACGCCTTGTAAATCTCGGAGCGTGTTACACATGACTACAAACCTTATTTGTGCTCGTTCTTCGGAATTCGTCTCGACTCAGTATTGGTATTTTTATTACCTTCGATATATTGCGGGACAATATATGTATGAGCTTGAAATGTTTCGCAATACAAATGATATATGTATTTGGAAAATTGTCGAATATATTTTATGCGATAGAGAATAGTAGAAGAATACATTGTAATTTAAATTTGTCTCAACATATACATTTATAAAAAAGGACAATGCAATCTTACAAATAAAACAAAACAATGAATGTTATATGGATATAAATTCATCCAAGTGAACAAAAATAATGAATATCCTTATTCGTTGTAAAAATTCTGGGATTCTTTAAGAGATTTCAACAAATCGTACCGGAATAAATATAGCACGAGAATACAAAGCCAAGGTGTTGGTGTCCAAGCTAAAATGAACTCGCTTTTAGGTAACCGTATATTTCACGAGTCAACGATACGGGAAATTGAGAAGATCTTTCAATATTGGACACCATATACCACCTGAGATTTTCAATTTTCCAATGTGGAATAAATTTATTCGGAATTCGTTCTTCTCTTGTCGAAATTCTTGGGTAAATTACGTGAAGGTGTGTGGTGATAAAGAATTCATTTCTATTTGCGTTGTAGTTATTGCTTTTCTTTCGACATTATATTATGTCTCTTGTCTCGAAGTATGTTGATGCTTGTTTTTAATTGAAAAACTTGCAAACTAAAAATAAAATTGAAAAATAAACTTTGTGCTAACAAATTAGCTATAATTGGAGTGGGAAACATAAACGTTCAAAATTACATTCCAAATATGGAAATTTTAAAGTCGTTTAGAATATTTTTAAATACGCCATCTTGTTTGGAGCAACGCCAGGCTATACTATCAAGCCGCGCGCTGGCTCGACACCGCGACAGATATTTAATATGAACATACAAAAAATTCTTTATTACATTTTTCATGAATACTTCGAGATACTTCTATGACGTTATAACCTTTGCTTATATTTGAATTATTCACATGCTAGAGACTCGAGAGACAAAGTTTCAAGAAATGTTATTTTTAGTGTTTTTATAGAATAGATGGATATTATACAATAACTTAATAATGAATGAGTGAATGTAGCTATAAATATAAGTACAAATGTAAAATGGAGTATCTTATTTTATTAAATTATATGATATAAATAAACCCTAATAACATTCCATAATAAGAAGGTAATTGAATGTCAACACAATTACCTTTCGATTTCACAGATATCTTATTTGTCAAGAATAATCAATATAACATGATTAGATACGATCCTTGTGTTCTGTTATTACGTATGAGATTTCTCGAATCCCAATTCGAGACCCACCTTTCGTCAAATGCAGAAAATGTGTTCTGTATTAGAGGGGCCAATAAATTGCGTACGTGAGGCGACGTAGATCACGAGATCACAGCGAAAATATTCTCCTTTGTTTCACCTGATTAGATACTTGTTCTCAACATTTTATAAAATATAAATACGAATGTTTTGGATTTTCATTCGTTATATGCAAATAGAAAATGCTAGAATGATACGATGAGAGATTTATGAAACTTATATAATAATATATATTGATAAAACTTAACAGTCTCAGAAAAAAACTTTCAGTACAGCTCTAGATGTAGGATATATAAAAATGTTTTATAAAAGCCTGATTATTATTATTATAAAATGTTTTCCGACTCACTGCATTACCAAAGGTTTATTAAATACTTCTCTGACACACCGTACGACGTAGTACAACCAAAGTTAAATAAATGTCTTCAAGCATAACATAAAATGTTACTTTGTTATATTTATAGTGCGACTTTTGTAATTTTATAGATTTTGCGGTACTGGGGTGTTAAATATATTACTTAACGCTTTTACGAGCGTATTTTATGATATGGCTGTAGTAATATCGAGAGAAATTGTAGCTCAGTGGTCGAAAGCTCGGGCGTACAAGCGTTTATAATAGTGGCCTTATTGAGGATATAACAAACCCAATTTAAATATGTTCATACAATATAAATTATTTACCGAAACGGCAACAACTTACAGTAAATTATTTTTAACCTTTACATTTTTATTTAAACTAAATTTTACATTTCATTTACGCTCCTCGGATGCGGATTTCTATATTACCTGTTTTATTTTTAATCAATTATGATGCTCCTTATAGTAAGAATATATAAATGCATTATGGCCTTCGTACATAACAGTGTAAAAGAAAATATTAAAATAATTGGGTAAAACAAAATATTAAAACAATAGCGGAAACACGATATTTTGGGAGATATTTGTGAGATTCTCCACTATACAATAATCCCCAAATTAAACATTTCACGAAATTTAAGAATGAATTTAAATTATTTGTTATGGAAGCAGGTATGCTACTAAAATAAATTAAAACAGGGAGCTATTCTGCGTCTATAGTACGCTCTTCAGTTAAATTTAATTGATAAAAATAGGAAAGTACATCATTTTCATTTCATTTAACCTCAGCGTATTCTATCCACAGTTCGAAAAGACTTTTTGGTTTATGAATATTACATTTCATTCAGTTGATTCAGATATTCATTTCTTATATATATATTTTATCATGATTTCCACGTTGCACATTTTCTATTTGTAGGCCGATTGAAAATCCGATATCGAAATTTTTATCCGTATTGCAAACAAGAATATAAAGTAAAACACACTCAAATTTAAAAATATGTACTAAAAACTTCATACTTGAACGAGTTATGATTTTTATTCTAGCATTTAAAAACATACAAAATGCACAAAATCATAAAACAATGATGAATACTTAGAGTTAAATAAATGCTTCCATTATTATTAAATTAATAACCCGAGTAACGGTCTCTCATTAATATAAATAATCAATAGAATGTAAGAGCTGTGCTTTCATTCTATTCTTATTTACCTACCTGTACAAAAATACTATATAGGTATATTATTATTGTCATGAAATACAGTAAGTTTAAAATTTTTCGAAATAAATTATAAACGAGGATCATTTAAATGCATCATTTAAAATAGAGTGTTGAAATAATTAAAACATTTATCATATTTTTTCTTATGATGTTATACGAACTTTGATATAAATAGGTACCTATACGACAAGAATTCAGCATGTCTGTTACAGGCACTTTCACTGCATCGCATGTTTTTCCAATTCCATTTCCCTTTGGAATACGAAACGAAATATATTACTTACATTTTTCATACACACGACGAGACGAAACTGCAATAAAGATACTTAAAAATAGATTACACTTGGTAGGTGGAGGATACAAAATTGGATGGAATGCATCCACGGCTTTATGACTCCATTTTGCAGGCCGCTTGGGGACATTTTAAAATAGAGTATAAGACAAGTAAACACGTGGTCTATTATCATTATGAAAAAACTTTTTGACTGAAATTGCATATTGAGTTTAGAGTAAAATAAGAATAACATATAAGTATACATTACATATATATTAATTATACACATAATATAAATATAATTTTCATAATGAATAGTGACGATGAGCTTTTTGTCCTGTAGTAAATGGAACGTGTTTCTGATTTCAACATAAACCATAAAACATATGCATAATTAGGATATAGGTAGTTAAAGTAGGTATGCATTTCGCATATTCAGTGTTATTTAAAATAAGCAATAATTTATAAGTACTTATATCAAAAATTTCAAGCTCCCGCGCGAGTCAAATGCAGGAGGCACTCGACTCAGCTCCATCCCGCGATTTTTACAGAACCCATTTACACATTTAATTAAATTCTCACTGTTTTAATTTGACTCGGTTACTCCGCAAATTACTACCGCGTAATTCAAACTCTGAGCCGGCTAGCGAAGTGGCATAATATTACTAAGCTGCAATTAAGTATAAATAACGCTTATAAAATACGCCTATAGACGTGTTTCATTGAACGCAGTTCAAAATAAAATGACCTATTTAATCGCAATGTATAAATTTAATAGCGGTTTATTATTTTGGATATATATATTCTCGTTCGGTGTTCCCGCAATACCCATTTTAATATTTGTTGCTAGCGCGGTTAACTTCCTTTGATTTATATTATAAATTATAATGTAAAAGCGAAAGAGAACAAAATATAATTAAGTTTGAAATTAACGGAAAATCCTTAATGTAGTAAGTAACAATTTTTATATTATGTATACATACAATAGCCGCTTGTATCGGCTTCATCCGGGTTGACCTGGAATAAAAAATAGTCTGTTACACGGTAAAGTATCTTATCAAAAAAAAATATAAATATCGATTGAGTAGATTTTATCAAAAAACAAAAAAAAATCAAATCCTTTCTATTATATACGTACGAACATTACGGAACATAAATTCTCATATTTACGTACCTATTGTTAAGTAGGTACCTAGGTACTTACAGAATTACAGATACTTTCAAAAATTGATTATGTAGAAACCTTAAGGTACGAAATATATCTGCTAATACCTAATAATGAGATGATACCACTATTTAGTAGAAATACCGTTATTTGATACAGTTGCTAATTTTATACTAGGAAGATAAAATGGGTGACTCTACATTTAAGTATGTCTAGAAATTAGAATTTACCTAACCTAACCTAACCTACCTTCCTAATAATTTTAGTGGGTAAATTTAGTTGGTAAGTACCTACCGAAAACACATTATATAAATAAAGTACCCTGTCTGTAACAATTCCCCAGTTTGCTCTATGTAACATTGTAGATGCGTGCAATTGTCAGAAAAAATAATTTCCTGTACATTTCCTGCGTTCAGCACTTCACTGCACCGCTGACGTAAACGAATAACCTATCAGATGCAATGCGATCGAAACTTCGCAACAAATCCACGCCAGGATGAAAAAGGAAAGCTCCAACAAGATTCATCATTTATATTCATAAATATTTTCTTATCGACAATGGTAGAAATGTACTATGTAATGCCTTTGCAAAATAGTATAAATACAAGGTACCTAGAGTGCATGTTAGTAATATTGAAGCTTCATTTAAGGCAATTAGGGCGCGTTCCCACTATGTCGTAACGACTAATTTATCGTTCGACGACTGTCGTCTCTACCTGTTCCCATTATAACGATTGTTTGTCGTCAACATTTTTTTATCGTGTAGCGACTGTCGTATCTAGTTGTTCCCATTGGATCGCGACGACATTTTATCGTTTCCTGGCAGTCGTTCCTTTTTCGTTTACACATCATCAGCAAGCTACAAATCTAGTCGCCTCTGCGTTCGCTTGGTGATTACCAGTGCGTTTACTCTCCTGAGTTCAATGGACGTCATAGAGTTGCCGTCCACAATTTTTTTATCGTTTTACGACTGTCGTGCTTGCCGTTCCCACTGTCACGACAAAGTGTCGTCACTGCAAAAACTGTCGTAGACGACAGTAAATTGTGTCGTTCTAAATGTGAACACCTCCATTTAAACATATAAGCCACGACACTTAAAACTACACGATTATCTGTCGTCACGACACGGTGGGAACGCGCCCTTACACGGTTCAACGACCTTAATGATTCTGTCACTACATTTGAATTTGTTTTTTTAACCGCCCTCTATAAATATACATCGTTGTTGAAGTAAAAGTGACCAAAGATTATGGAATTGTATACTGTATCGTATTGTATCGTAATGTGTTAGTGGTTTCTACCTAATTTATGTTTTCTCTGAGAGGCAGTAACATATTACATTTATGAATAGTAAATATTGGGTACTATGTATGTTGTAAATGTAATGTAGGAAGACTCATCTTTCAACATTAACCGTTATAAGCAAAGTCTCTACTACATGACCCATTCTGGAGACCTTAAAATGACTAAGCAAGTAATTATAAGTTCTAGAGTGGGGAACAGTTAAGAAAACACCGATTTAGAAATTAATTTTATTCAACACGGACTCTACTATATTCTGGAGACCTGATGATGGCTAGGGTGGAGAACATCTCACCTACAGAGATGAAAAATGAAGAAAAATGAGATGAAAGATAGAGTACATTATTTGACGTAATTCTACAGAACGGCCTCTACCATGTCATGGTGTATCGAATGGTAATGGTGACCAGGCAAATGTATTTAGCGTTCTCTGTATATCTCTTCATACCTAGTAGGAATATATGCATGCAACCTACACACACCGAAAAAAATAGGGGAACGGACAAGAAATCACGTTTTTTTTCGACTTGTTATGTATTTTGTAGTTAGTTCGGGGCTAATTTTTTTAATCCCTTACGTCTTTGAAATGATGACGAGAAATAAAATGTGTTTCGATTTTTAAACATTAAAATATTATACCCCTTTAAGAGTTTGGTGCCTATTTATCGACTATATAGCAGCTTCAAATCAAAAATATTATAACGTGTTTTAAACTGAGTTTTTTTTTCTACTGTTTATCTTTGAACACATTACAAAATGAGTGATTTTCCTGCGACTGAAGTTACCAGAGCCTATGACTATGACTGATATGGGTCATACCTTCCGTACAAAGAATACAGTGTTAGTTGTGTCGGTATCTATAAAAACTCGCATAGTTCCCGTTCCCGTGGAATTTCCGGGATAAAACCTATCCTATATTACTCGTGGATAATGTAGCTTTTGAATGGTGAACGGAATTTTTAAAATCGGTCCAGTAGTTTATGAGCCTATTCATTACAATCAAACAAACAAACAAACAAAGTTTTCCTCTTTATAATATTAGTGTAGAAGAAATCATCGGTTCACCCAGTTAAAAGTGCGGAGGTAACGGAACCAACAAAAAATTCAGTTGAATTGAGAATTTCGTCCTATAATGGCGTCGGCTAAAAATGTTGCTATACGTTTATGTCAGTTTTGACTTTCCTACGATTTTATACAATAATATAAAATTAAATGATTTTATACAATATAAAAAAAAAATTGCTGATTTTCGGCGGTATGGCGACCATTTGGAACTGTCTGAAAAGTATGGCATGGCGATTTTCGTACATGGCTACTGTACTGGACGATGATTACCTGTGCAAAAATTAGCCTGGTACATATGGTTGAATTTTTTTTTTAAATCAACGCATTCACGTCGGTATTGTGGGCTGTAAATTACACCGGAAAAGTATGGCATGACACTACCGCCTACTTCTTTTTTATGGGCTATCGGTAAATCCTAAAATTTTTGTGTTACAAATCGTTTGCCTTCCGTAATTTATCCGACGAGTTCGACTAACGCCCACGCGACTAGTATGCTGGTACCACTGTTCTGACCATGATTTCTCTTTTTGTCATTGCGTACGAAGACCACTGTAGAACCGCCATCCGGTTACAAATGACCCAAAATTTTGTGTCAGTATCTCCCGGCTTTGGATTGTTTTGGACCCTTAAAATATACGATAGAACAGCAATTAATCTTTTTTAAAAAATATTCAAGGCACAGGGAAAGTCTGGTTACTGTTTTATAGGTATGTGTTTTCTGATAATATTTTACTGTCAAAAATTATCAACACTGGATATTATTCAATGACGCCTTTCAAAAACAAAACTAATTTACAAACAGATTTTTATATCTTTACATACCTATTTTTAACTTTCATTTCATGAACTGCTCATGTAAATACCTATTACAATCTGGTTTAATTTAACAAAACATTCAATTCGGTGAATTTTAGCGTTATTTTGCAAAAAAAACCGCACGTTCAGTCCCCCGTCCGAGTCGAACTGACACCGTCAAATTTCGTCGAAAATATGCAATAGAGGTGAGGTTTTATGTGGGTTTTATTATAAATTCGAGTTTTTTCTTGATAATTTAACGATAATAATGAAAATTGAAAAAACAATCAATACAAATTGTTACAAATATCATAACATATTTTTTGGTAAAAATTTCATGTATAAATATGTAGCCGTTTTCCTAACAAAATGCGTTTTATGTTCAAAAAGGGGTTGATTTCTATGTATTTTTTTTATGTTTAGGCCGTTCTAAACTGAAAAGTAAACAATACACTTTGTTAATTATATCCTTGAGTATCACATATATTTTTTTTAAGACAATCGTACCAACAGTTTCCTCAACAAAATTCAATATGTATAAGGTGTTTTCCGGTTTTGACCATAGTAATCCCCTTAATGTTCTTATATAAAACAAAAATATAAAAAATACACTTATCATCATCATCATCATCAATACTTATAATATAAAAATTAACGTTAAAAACAACCGACTTCAATCGTAGGTACCTAGTAGTGAAGTAGTTCTTGAGATTAGCGCGTTCAACCAACCAAACAAACAAACTCTTCAGCTTTAAAATATTACTACAGATAACATACACACAGTGATTAAATTATGTTTGAAATTAGCCTCGTAGTACCGTAATGTAATAAACGTGCCTAATATTATGTGCTATAGTTGAGATGCATATGAAAATACATTATCTAATTAATTACCCTTTGATACATTTGATTAAATTACGTGCATTGTAATAGTGAGAAGCTTTGCTTTCTAGTGTCCATACCATTTGCAAGGAGAATAAAAACACAATTTTTTTCAGAGAATATTTATTATATAGTTATATTTTGTAGAGCTTGATAAAACTTTTTCTATATAGACCTTTTTTTGCATTTGTTATATTAAACTTTATTTAAATACTCTTTTTGTACACATAAAATATAAATCTTACAGAATAACAATATAATATCTTTCCTATATTTTCAATATAACGTGCACATATCGCATTTTCATCTATAGAAGATTTCATGTGAAAATTAAAGAAATTAAAGACTTAATATTTATGCATCAATATTATCTGCATGAAAAATTTACGCAATTTTATGTGAACATTAACATTTTCACACAAACTAATAGCAGGGAACGTTATCAATTAGCCGGATGTAAGCACCAACTAAAGCGTGTGTATGACAGGCAAAATACTTCACACACCACTGCAGCTTTTCAGGAAAAACATGAATAAATGCTTTAGAGAAGATAAAACGTGATAAAACTATACAATATACCTACCGTCGAATACAAAAACGTTCATTTAACCAATTCGAAATTGGAGAATATTTTTAAACCTAACATTGTCACATTCTATTGTGTTAGTAATCGAAAAACTACAGTATGTAGGTACAATGTTTGTTTTGGCCTACGCAAATATACGAATAAAATACCTTTCAATACAGTAGCGTACCCATACGTTTATAGTTGGAAAATCTATTTATTTCCACGCAAATGTTTAGAGTGCCACTCGGATCTACATGCCGCCCATAGTTCGACATGAAAGAATTTTAATTTCAGCAATCTAATAAACTAGTCTATTTGCGCGTCCTCAATTTTCATGCGAACTCGGGCTTTCAGCATATGAATGCCCACTCCGACATGTAGAGCTACCTACAATCTACATATCTAGTAGTTCAAAAGAATAATAATTTTTAGGGTATATTTTTTCTGCGGCCGCTGGCCGGTCGGCGTTCGCATTTTATTGCACACTATTCCGGCGAATAACGCGCCGGGGGCTTAATGGACCGGCCGGGGGACCACCCTCA
>CAJQZN010036915.1:8151-32698 GCA_907164685.1 Colias eurytheme | reverse complement strand
TAAGGATGTATGGATGTTTGTTACTCTTTCACGTAAAAACTACTGAACCGATTACAATGAAATTTAGCACACATATAGAGGGTAACTTGGATTAACACATAGGATAGTTTTTATCCCGGAAATCCCACGGGAACGGGAACTATGCGGGTTTTCCTTTGCAAACGCGGGCGAAGCCGCGGGCGGAAATCTAGTGCTTTATAATTAGATTGTCTAAGGGCAGCTACACACCTACCTGCCGCAGGGGCAATATCGGTTACAAGACGCGGCGGTTGGCGCAATTTCGGCTGTTCTCTATATTGCCCCTGCTTGCCTACACACATCACAAATAAGGAGCCAAATTTGGGTCCAAATCCAATATTGCCCCTGGTATAACAAATGTGATTAGCCCGCATTATTAACTTTCCACAACTAACATCATAAATTAAAAATTCAATATAAAGATAGAAATATCCATGAATTCACTAACAAATCCACTGCGATTCTCCTTATAAATTTATACCAATTAAATAGTTTCAAAACTCTTGTTATCAGTATTGTTTTATAAAAGTTTCAGTCAAGAAGTATTCAACAATGGCGATCGATTTTAACTATAAATTCTTAGTTTTATTTGCATGATGCGATTGTTGTTTAGTATTTTCTACTACGTAAGTTTTTTTTGCGACTGTTTCATTTATTTTTTACAAATATTATATTGTGATTTTAAAAATTATGTTGCAGACTTATAAATTATTAATTTTATAATGTATTTATTTATATTTGCAGGTAAAACAGAGTTATTTGGATAATTATGGACAACAGACGAAAGAGACTGATCGAGGCTTAGTTGGCCGAAGACCATTGTCGTGATGATCTTGGTGGTAACTAGTCAAGTTCAAATAGTAAATTCATGTAGAGAAGCAGCAGTACATGCCTATACTGGAGATAAATTGAAACCGAAACCGAACAACAACGCACAACCGAAAATAATATCTCCCTATAATCGCACTAAAAATGAAGTGAATCTGGTTGATAAAAGTGTTCACTGTATTGTTACTCTCTTATATTGTTCACGTCCAGAAATTCAAGAAGTTGGCGTGTAAACGTGTCCTATTATATGATCTACCTTCAATGCGCTATGCATACCTACATTCAGCAAATAAAAACTTTGAATCTATTCAACTTTGTGATTTCCTCATGGCAGTTCCATGCAAGTGCAATGCAAGTGCCATGCAAATGCCATGCAAGTGCCATGCAAGTGCCATGCAAGTGCCATGCAATTGCCATGCAAATGCCATGCAAATACCATGCAAGTTCCATGCAAAGGCCATGCAAGTGCCTTGCAAATGCCGGCGGCACCGCCGCCGGCCATGCCATTCTTGCAGTTGTTTTTTCTAATCATAAAAGATATACTTGTATGTTTTGTTGATTATTTTAAATAGAAAATATATAGTCATGAAGATTTATAAACAGACTTTTAATTTATTTATGTACGTATTCTTGTTTTAAAAATGGTATACCCTTGTAAACCACGCGACCTCACACGTCACTTTTATATACGCGACTACACACACTCGGTTAAAACTCAATTCGTCACCGCATCTGTCTGTGTGTTCACGATAAACTCAAAAACTGCTACGTTGAAATGTCAAGTCTAGTTGCTTTGAGAATTTCCCCTTAATGGCTGGCGTCCACTAGGCGGATCGGGCCGGGCCGCATCGCAACGCAAAAATACGCCGGCCTATGTTTTGTATGAAACATCGTCCATTAGCGACGGATCGGGCCGGGGCGGGCCGCAACGCATTGGCGGATATCGCTTCGCAGGCGGATTTCTGCCGGCGGTGCGCTGCGGCCCGGCCCGCCCCGACCCGTCTAGTGGACGCAGGCAGGCGGATTTGAGCGGCGAGCGTCTGTTAGATAAAATCCGCCTAGGCGGTCCGCCGCGCCCCGTACAGGTGGACGCAGGAGCAAACAGCGCGTCCATTAGAGACGGCCCGTTGCGATGCGGCCCGGCCCGATCCGCCTCTAATGGACGCCTAGCATAAGGGTGCGTATAAAGCAAAATTACCAATCTTCTATTAGATGATACGTGTAATATTCAAGACCAAATCTAAAAAATAAAATATATATCAAACTAGATCATATGTTCAACGATTCTGTTCAATCAAAAACATAAAATATTAAAATTGACTCGATAAAAAAAAATCACCAAGTTAGCTCTAATTTTCACACTTTTACGTTTTCTACTTGACATGGTAATACTTATTATGATTTTTTTTTCATAAACAATTATATTAAAACATTTGCAAGATATTCGTCAGACCATTTTGTGTAATTACTTTTAGTTTTGGTTTTATCTGCGATAAACCACTTTTGGCGCTCTTTTTTTCTCGAGATAAACGTTTGGTTTTGTCGCAAGCGAAGCCGCGGGAGGAAAGCTAGCGCGTTCATTAATCCATGCAATCATCAGCAAGATAAAAGTTTACAACCCGCCTTGCTCAACGATTCCCCTGGTCCACATATTTTTGGTATCTCAACTGTTAATGTTTCAATGAGTCAGCTATTTTTTGAACCTCCCGGCCCATTTGCATTGATTTACAAGTCAATATGTTTGCTCGGTTAATAACGCGTTATGCTGCTCTTATCTTTATTGTGCGTTTTTATTTTGCCGCTTTAATACTGTGAAGGGATGATTTTCAGGCAATCTGTGACGTTAGATTTTTATATATGAATGAATCTGCAATGTAATAATTATAACGATTTTCAAAAGGGTTTTTGAAGTTGTAAATGGAGTGGTAAGTCTTTTTTTATCAAAAATATTCTTAGCTTTTTTTAAATTTGACAGTTACTATTTTATTTATTAAACACTTCAATAAATTATTTTTAAACTAAATTTATATAATTATAATTATAAAACCACAGTACATATAGTGTATTAGGGGGCCTTATCACTTAGCAGTGATCTCTTAAAAAGTGCATAAAAAAATTAATAAAGTAATATTAAGTACGGATTCAGCAATACTTTAACTAGTCAAATCAAGTTCTGAAAATAACACAGACGTCTTAATTCTACGTGACACAGATCCGCCACTAGCACTTAACTCCGTCATCACTATGAGGACGAAATAGTAAAGAAAGAAGAACTAAAGCCGCCAAACTGCGGCATAAATACAGCTTTGGCCGAAGGCGAGTCCCTTGCTTCGCGTTTCGGTCTCCCTTCCGGCCCTTAAGCCTCTTCCTGTGATAGGCAAAGCCGAGATTCATGATCTCTCAAGGGAAACTTAAGTATGGCTGTTTCTAAGCAAAGAATTAGACAAAGTTTTATATATTTCGTAAAAAAAATCGCTTAAATTTTAGTACCTTATGTAGGTTTGCTCCGGGATAGATTAACTTAACAATTTATAGAGAATTTGATCAACACCACCTACATTTTTAAAGAAACAAACTAACGACCATCTTTAAATCATTATTTTCTCTCAGAACTCGCACACAACTACATTTAAACATTATTTACACATTATAACCTAATTAAAAACTCATAAAGCGACTCAATAGGGTGTGGAAATGAAAAACTATAGCTAGATGTTACATTCCAACTGCTATCAAACTAAAATTTGTTACATAAACAATCATGTTCAAAATACCAACATAACCATAAATATATCCGCTATCCACTTTAACATAACTAAACAATTTTTTGAACAAATCAATTGAGTGAAGACGAAAAACTGTAACTAGACGTTCCTTTCCAAAAGTTAGTAGATAGGTACAATTTTTTGTATTTACATGTTTAATAAAATACCAGTATAACTATAACCATATCTATAACCTAATCTGACGTAACAAAGAAAAGTTCTGAACACATCAATTGAGTGAAAATGAAGAACTGAAGCTAGACATTCCAAAGGCTATTAAAGCAAAATTTGTTATATAAACAGTATAACTATAACCTATCTAATCACGTAACAAAGTTCTGAACACACTTGGAATATTGTTAATCTTGATCCGTGTAACCGAATATGTAAAGGAAGTTTGGGTCAGCGTGAAGTTTGGCCTCAGCTAGCGTTTAGACTTGCAGCCTGTGTGATGTGTCGAAGTTTTGGGTAATCAATTGTATGCAAAGATTTTTGTAGAGATTTATCAATAAAATGTTAAGCAAAATATAAAATAATGGAGTGGGATATCGTGTTCGATTGTATTGAAATTAAATGTTTTCTATTAAATAACTACTTATATGAATTATTCTTGTTAAAAATCATTCATTAAAGTCGATGTTTTTACAGAAAAATTTATAATTTATAATTTTATTTTTGTTGGTAAAAGGTAATACCAACAACAGATAATTAACTAAAGGAACTTTAAACATCAATGCTAATTTATGTATCTATGCCACCAATTTTCAATTTATTCATACAACTTACTAAAGTAAATCAGCACAAACAATATTTGTTCATTTCGGGGCTCGAAAGAGATTATATAAAGCGAAAAATCTGTTACTCGGCAACACAGGATGGGGAAATACGTATTTTGCCATTAAATCATGGCGAGACAAGGTTAATGGGGTCAAAACCAGAGCCCCGGGCAGTCACGTACTCTGTGCTGTGGGCAGACTTGCGGGAACCTATATGAATAAAGGTAAGAAAGGTATAACAGTATACTTTCTGTCATCTTGACTAGTATGAAATAATATTTCAGTAAAGACAACGATTGACTGCGGCCTTTCGATGGATATTTTCTAAAGTTGGTTATTTTATAGGACAAGTTTTAATGGAACCTAACCACAAGTATCTTCATCCTACTGAAGATACTTGTTATAATTTTAGTAACTTGTATTTAAAATGTGCGGGAAATCTGCAAAAATACTTTGTATGATGCAATGCGATACAATTATTAATTTTATCTGAAACTTTTTTGTTTATTTTTCAGGTGTTTGAAATAATATTCCTGATTGGATACATCTTTTTCAAAGGAATAAAATAACATCAAAGCAATTCAGTGGTAAGAAAGGTAAATGTTCTTAGCGTTGAAAAATCGCAAGTGTGGACCCAGCATTAAATAAATTTAATATATACCTAACAGTAAGTCTATTACATTGGGCATAGACCCTGTTTACTTTTCATATCATTTAATCAAATTACTTTTTTAACGTAATATTGGGGTCGAGTCAATTCCTATTTCTATGTAAAATATTTACGAACGTAAAAATATTTTTGGCTTCGTGATTCAAATAAATTGACCTACTATGTTTTATATCATGAAAGGTATTGTTTGAAGTTAATATTTGCTTATCCCTTTATAAGGCAGAGGAAACTAGAAGTGATAGCAACATGTACGTAATTAGAGGTTGAAATTAATGTTATTAGGACCTCAGAAAGGCAGTTTTTTTTTTTTTTTTTTTTTTTTTGTTTTTTTTTTATCGGGTGGCAATATAGTTGCCACTGCCTGTAAATAAAACGAAAAAATTCTGAAAATGGCTTATTTATTAGTGGTAAAATCAGATTTTTAAACAAGTTTTGAAGCAAACTGGATATTTTTATCGTTATAATCTATCTCTTTCTTGATCTACTCCTATTATCTTCTGGCTATGCGTAGACATTTTTGACTTCTTCTTCGAGTACTGAGGTTCGCTCTCCAAACTTCTCTTTCTCGACAAGTAGTTGTTTATGAGGCCTCGGGCTAAACTCAGTCGGAAATGGAGATGCGATAGTGGGTTTTGCACCCTCTTGTTGGCGGTGTATAACAAAAAAGAATTTACAATGCATAGGTCTACGCAATTGGACGGAGATCAATACGGATTATCAATACCAAATAATTGGTTCAATTCCTCTTCAATTTCTTGTTCACACAAAGGTCTCCGCCATTTAGACATGATAACCTTAAAAATAAACAAAATAAATTAAAAACATGCAAACATATGCAATTCACAACTTACTACAAGAAGAAAGTAAGTATGGAAAAAGTAATACATCATCACCATTACAGGGCAGCGGCAACTATATTGCCACCTAAACAAAATCCGTTTTCTAAAAATGTATTGATATGAATGCTAAAAATATAGCCTAATATGATATCAGAAATACAAAGTAGCTGTAATAATACAAAAAACTTACCACCGTAGTAGCAAAATTTCAAGATTCAGCTAGATTAAAAAAAATATTTCACGAATCACAAATTTGCCAATTCTTCCTGAACCCAAATGTCACTTTTTACATCTGTCATTAAGAATAATGATTCTACCGTGTCTTTGGTTTATAATGTTGCCATTTATATAAAAAAAAAGACCCTATTCGTATAAATTCATGATAATATAATTAAAAAAAGATGGTGGCAATATAGTTGCCACTACCTTAAAAAGGGTATGGAAAACGTTTGTTTCTATAATCACACAATATGTCGTAAAATGATTGTAGGTTGATTTATCGAGATACATAATAGAAATTGTACGAGCATAACAGAAATTTAAAAAAATTGGGAGTGATTCGATCTCAACATCAAATTATGAAAAAATCGGATAAGTTCGAGTTGAAACCGCTTTGCTAAGGGTTCCGTTTAAATAAGCTCTTTATTTTCTTTAATTTTTGTAAATATATCTTGTATTATTATATGAACGTATGACAGACAGACATCGAAGTCTCAGTGAAAGGGGCCCGTTTTACGGATACGGAACAATTAAAAGTAAGCAAGCATTCATAAGATTTTTATCATAAAATTGAAATATCTATCTTACACTTTAGAGGTCTGATTCACTTGCTCATAACCCCACTTTGACGTAAATTTTGATACACTTGTCATTTTGACAGACGTATCCAGATGGCGACCAGACTAATTAAAGCGATTACTACAAGCGTTGCACAGACGCTTCATTACAGGCCATTCCATCTCCGTGACCGAGTTACGGGGCACTCCAGGACTCGGCAGACCCTTTGTCACGTCTGGAGACAGTGTTTTATAAATGGGGAGACAGAAATGGCGTGCGTTGTGTCGAGTGTGTGCGAGTTTTATGAAATGCTTTTTATTTTATTTAGTTGGATGGGGTTCTAGAGAGAACCTACATAGAGCAAAGTATTATCTATAAAATAAAATAAAATTCTAGTTAACAGATTATTTTATAGTTTTATCTGCCTGTACACACGGTTAAAAACTTTGTCATGTCATCAATCACTGGCAACTATAAAAACAAGTCAATACAAAAGTTAAATGACTAACTTTTTTTCATAAATATGAGTTTTAAAATTAGTACTTTGGTAATAATGGTAAATTGAGGTAAGCATGAGATGTGCATATTTGATTTTGTGCATAGGTATCTAGTTATTAAAAATAAAGTTAACATTAAAGCATTGAGGTATTATTACTAGAAAGGGCACCACGAACAAAATCTGTGCGTACAAACTTATCAATTAAAACCATTCAATGTAACAAAAAAAAAATGAGTTTGAAACGATTGACTCTAACTCGTGTTACAAATAGTGTAGTAGCGATGTCCTCTCTATTACATAGTACATGTACAATGCATTAAAGCGGTTTTTCTTCCATTATGAAGGTATTATTGGTATGGTCTAGATAAAACATCTAAACTGCTGTTTGTATAGTTGTACAAATCTAACCAATCCTGTGAAAAACAAAACAAAATAATAAATCCACTTGATTACCAACACAAACATGTAAACAGTATTACGGGAAGGTATGTTTCGAATAAGTAAATCTGATAGAAATATTAGTCTCCATTGTCACTAATCCCATAGGTCTGATCTGACAATGGATTTGCAGGCTTAACTGGCTGCGTGACTAGACAGCTTGTCAATGTCGAATGTTAAATGGGATAGTAGCCGGAATATATTTGCCTATGATCTGATAACAGTTTTGTATTGAATAACTATAATATTTAGACTTAAATAATATAATGTGTAGTAAGTTTTTGTTTCTTTGATGTCGTAAGATGTAATGGAACGATATTATGATGGGACTTTGTATGTAAAACATCTCGACTTAGATGCAAATTATAGACAATGGTCATTTTTAAATGGGATTGCAGCGTGAATATTTGCATATGATAATGCTAACAGTTTTGTATTGAATCCTTGCTAATATAAATAGGAAATAATATAATGTGTAGTGTGTTTGTTTGTGTTTCTTTCAGGTCGTGTCGGAGTGATTTTGTTGTATGATTTTTGGCGTGATACATTTGGACTAGATGATGAATAGACGATGCGATGCAATTGCTGTGAATGTCATTTTTGAAATGGAATGGCCCGAATATTATAGCCTATGATCTGCTAACAGTTTTGTATTGAATACTTACTATGATATAAAGTAAATGATATAATATTATGTAAATCATTTGTCATGTTTCTTATTTTAAAGAAAAAAAATAAAGAAGGTCAAATAAAAAAATCTCGAATTCCAAAATTAAATAGAAAAATGCCTTTCACCTTTAACGTATATTAAACGGTCGTTTAGCGAGAGCATTTGTAATTTCCCTCTTAACTCCCTTCATTTTCGAGCTAATGGAGGCAACTGACTTGGAATAAGTGATCTTGAATACATTTCTCAAAAACAATTGCGTCTTCTATAATATTAGATACGATTATTACTTTTTGGGAAAATGTTCAGGACATTTTCTTTAATAATATTCTAAATGGTCGTAAATTGAGACTTAGCAATAACATAAACAATTAGAAGTTTTATTTTCGATTTCAAATCTACGTGACGTCTTATCTCCGATACGTCAACATCATCCATAAGGGAAAAAGCCCAGCATCTCGGCAAAAATAACCTACTCAGAAAAAATTGCTTGATAGGTAGATATCTATTATACATATTATACTAATATTATAAAGATGAAGTTTGTTTGCTTGTTTGAACGCGCTAATCTCTATCTACTGGTCCGATTTGAAAAATTATTTAGGTGTTAGATAGCCCATTTATCGAGGAAAGGCTATAATATCATCATGAATCATGCAATAGGAGCGAAGCACTGCGGGTAAAACCGCGGGGCACAGCTAGACAATTATAAAAATAGTCCTAGAAAATCCGTCTATTCTATCTAAATAATACAATCCATCTCTCTGTAAATTAATGAAAATATTCAACAAATGCTAACATCATTTCAAAGCTAATTCCCTGGTCTGTAACAGAGTTGTTCCGATGACTAATCTCATAATTCTGTATTAAACTACAAAGCAACTGGCGTGTGTTAATTAGGCCTCACAGAGGAACTATGTTATTCGGTACAAAGGTAACTATTGGGTTTTTGATATTGTTACCCTAATTGGGAACATTATTGTTTCAATGCAGATTTTGGTTTCAATGTACTTGTATCAAATACACGTATGTGTGCGCAAGTTATTTTGCATCTGTGTAAATATATTGTGTCTGCGTATTATTTATAGATTTTCAGAAGAAATTTATCGATCGAAAAAAAATCACCTGTACCAAATACAGAACACGGGACTTCACTAAACATTGAAATATTAATCGAACTCTTAAAAAAGTAATATAACAATAATAATAAAAAGAAGAAGTTAAGCCTTAGAAGTTAATTAACAAAACTATTGATCGAAAATTGATTTGTTAGTTAATAACTCGACGGAGTCAAAAACAAAAAAAGCAATCATAACAAAAAGGAAAACATAGATTGTAAGTAAAAATGTAAAAGTGTGTATGGAGTGATCACGTTGCTACCAGACGATTTGTATACGATCACGTTTTTGACACTTCAGGTCACGTGAGCTTGGAATATTGTTATAAATAATGGGTCTTTTGGGTACAAAATATAAATACATTTGTACTTATAGGTAGGTTATAATAAGTTACTTCGAATTGTAAGCTGTTCAATTGAAATAATGCAAAAATAGTAAAACGTCCCCTAATAGTTTTGCTAACTATAGAGAGATATTATATTGAAATCTGCTCAATAAACAAAATTTAATAAAAGGAAATCTACTAGACTATTTGTGTTTGAGGATTTTTATACACCATTTTGTCATTTTAACTGGCAGAGGTAGAGCTTAAACTTCCAGAAGTAAACCCTTAACATATAGATAAAAATGTTTCATAATTATATAGGTTCATGAACACTTTACAAAACGATATCATGCACTATCCTTACTAACACTATCTTAACCAACTTGCCCTACTTGTAACAATGTCTTAAGTACAGCTAATTATAAAACAATTAGTGAATCGCGTGAGAAATGGTTTTCGAGAAATTTCGGTGTTCTAGCATTTAGCGCTGCTTCATAGTGAAAGGGAAGTTATGATATTATTAAACGCTAGCTGTGCCTCGTGGTTTTACCCGCAGTGCTCCACTCCTGTTGGTCTAAGCGTGATGATATTATATAGCATTCCTCGATAAATGGGCTATCTAACACCGAAATAATTTTTCTAATCGGACTACTGGTCCGGTACTGGTCCTGAGATTAGTGCGTTTAAACAGACAAAAAAACTCTTCAGCTTTATTATATTAGTATATAGAAGATTATATTTTCATATTATTTTCTTGGTGTAGCTATTAGATTGGGTATGGGTTTAGGTTATGGGATATATTTTGAAATAAAATAAAACTGCGTAAATGGTTTTCACTTATTTTATTTACAATGGAAAATATTACACTTATAAACTTATAGTCTACGTTTTTTACGGGAATAATGTAGCATTTTACTGATGAAAGTTTTTTTCTTTAAAATAGGAAGTTTTATTATTAAAGATATAAAATTTTAAACCAGGCTAAAATAGCAATTTAAAACAGTAATTTTAACATTAACGATAATTCCGTAAGTACCGGCTACAGTTCTGCCAGGCTTAAAATGAAGTCAATCTAAAATTTCAGGGAACTAGAGTATAAATTATCTATACAAAAGCACTAATGATAATACTAGGTAATGGTATAAACGTAAATACAGAGGGTTTTATCGCAATATCACCCATACAGTTTAACCTTTTCAGGTATATTTAAGTCCCTTTAGTTTGAATATAGTTTGTAACTATCCAAGTGTCCAACAATTTTGAATTATCCAATATTATAATTACGAAAGCATGTCTGTCTGAGTCGCTTTCTCGGCATTGATTTGGATAAAATTAAGAATGAAAAGATAGATATCTTTTTTTTTGAAGTGAAAACTTCATTAGCGGCGTTGGGTATAAAATCTTAAACTCGCGTCAGGACACGTGGCCTGATCGAAAAAGCGTAAGACGGATGTTTTTTTTTTAGCCCTTATATTCCATGCGTAAGACGGATACCATTCCAAAATATCAAACATGCTGAACGTTAATAATCAAGTTTTCACTTCTGCTGGCACTCCCGGAGTGCAACCCGTCTTTTTTTTTTTTGAAAAACTAACAACTTTAATTTATACTCATCGAAACGTTTAAAAAACGGGCTATTTTTCATAAATCTAAACGCTTATGTAGTGGTTTAAAGTTTGAGCCCTTGAGTAGGTCCACGGGAGAAACCACGTCGCACAACTAGTGCTTTTATATAAGTTAAGTAAACCGTATAAATAGTAAGGACCAAACAGAACATACAACGTAGTATTTACCACATTCTTCGAGAAAGCTCTCACCATATTATGTTATATCTATAAAAAGAACAAAGATAGTATTTAAGTTTAACAGAACTTTGCCTTACTTGTATTATTAACTAGCGGTCCGCCCCGGCTTCACCCGTGGTACATATTTTGCAATAAAAGGTAGCCTATGTTCTTTCTCAGGGTCTAAAGATTATCTGTGCCAAATTTTATCAAAATCGGTCCAGTAGTTTATGCGTGAAAACCATACATTCATACATACATACACACAAACCTTTCCTCTTTATAATATTAGTATAGATAAAAGCATTTACTCTTGCAAAACTGAAGCATTATTCAAAGTTTCTTTGATTATTCTATCGGTTATTACAAAGCCAAGTGGGCGGTGATGCATTCTACTAACCGACAGAATACACTCGGACTCCATTCTCCATTCGCTACGTAAGTTACAAAATCTTTCGCATTTGCAAGCAGTTTCAATGTTGGAGAAATTCCTGTAAAATCTTTTAAGATCCGATGAATTTTCCATCGAGAGAGCGGAAACGAAACGATTGACGTACATTTCTCCTTTATTACGCCTTACTTCAGGGTTTATTTTTAATCCGAACTTATCGTACGGATTGTGAATACCGTGTTTGAAAGTAATTTGTCGTTAATAATGATGGACTCAATTTTATTTATTACCAAAAAATTCATAGAAATATTATTTTGAAATTGATTGTTACTTAAAAATTATTTTAAAATTGATTGTTACTTATAAATGTAGTCAAATACGTTGTCTGGAATAGATATTGTTTTATTTTTAGGTTCAGTTGAGAGGCCATAATATTATATCCTATAAGGTACAACATGATATACAACTATGAATACTATCTGCAATTATTCATAGCTATTTAAAACCTAGCAACCATAGGTACATAAAATGTTAGCCCTTTCAGTATTTCCAAAGTTACAATGTTATTATCGAATTAGAAAGTTACAGCCTGTCTTTTGTTCACAGATTTCAAGCGATAGTAGCTATAGTATAGGAGCAGATTGTAATCTTATATTTTTAAAATTATATTTATCGATTAACAGTTCTTTGAAAAACAAAGATTATTTCAATGTGGTTCGAGAAATTAGCATGGCTTTTTTTATTCTTTAGTCAATAAACAAATAATAATAGTTCATCAGGTCTTAATTAACTTAAAGGTATGTTATAAATTCAATCAAATATTGAGAAGTAAAGCCTGTTTACTTTTATGATTAATTACATGTATGATAGTTAATCCTCAATAAAGATAGCAAGAATATACATACTTACCCGTTAAAATACACTCGTAAAAAAATCAACGCAATCTTTTCATACCCAAACAGAATACAAGAGTAGGCAATTTCGCATATACGACATTCCCCTAAAATCCACAACCAGCCCCCTGCCTAAAACATTAAGGCAAGTGGCAGTTTTTACAGGCAATTAGCCTTCCATTAGCATGTCTTAGCAAATCATACTCGTTTCACTCTGCTCGATATAAAATTGTTAAATTACTGGGGACGTCACGGGGCATCACTTTAAGCTTTCGTGAATTATGTATCGACGGTGTGTCATGCGATTTATTTAGCGTTTGCTTTTAACGTTTTAGTTACGTTAAAAAAAAGACTTGAAAGTATTATTTTTGTTTACTCTATTATAAAGCAAGTAGAGGCACCAAAATGCGGTGATAACTTTATTACTAAGGACGATTTCTCATCATCGAATCGGTGAACATTACCTATAGGAATATGTGTTATGTTACTTCTGTTAAAGTTTTCAACTTAAGCCGAATTAGACTGGGTTAAGGTAAAAACAATAACTTAAACACGCAATCATACAAAAACCCATTGATTAAAAATAGTAACGAATATTAAACGTATGTAAACGATTTTCCATTTCACGAATGCAAATACTCATAATCCTTTTATATCCCAATAAAAACGGAACAAACAGTATTCATTGGAACATGTCACGAGAATCGCGTTTCATGACAAATGCTAGTGACATTATCAGATCATCGATAAAATATCGGTTTATGAATCGTAAAGTACGCAATGTCAAACGAAATGCATCAAAGATTGTCGAGTGTTCGGTATATTTACAATTGCGAACGGTTTAAGGATAGCGGCCTGCGTAAAATGTTGTGCAAATATGAAGAACGAAATATTGCAAGGATGCATGATTTAAAATAAAAGGATCTGAAAATAAAGAATGATTAAATTCAGTTTTTAGGGTTATTTCGATATGGAGGAATATCATTGTTTTATATAAGTAGGTACCAACTTTAAGTCAGTCTGATTCAGATTAGCATCAGTGCAGCCGAATCTGATCCGATTTTAGTTAATATACTCACAATAATTAGAACGAATAAAAGTTACACACACAATGCTTACATTTAACTTTTAACTTTTATATTTATAACTAGCTTACCGCCCGCGGCTTCGCCCGCTTAGTCTAAAACCTAATAAATTATATACTAAAACATTCCTCTTAAATCACTCTATCTATTTAAAAAAAACGCATCAAAATCCGTTGCGTAGTTTTAAAGATTTAAGCATACAAAGGGACATAGGGAAATAGGGACAGAGAAAACGACTTTATGTACTATGTAGTGATTATATTTTATAATTAACTTTTATAACTTTTATCATTTACTTTCATCCCATTTAATTTTGATTATTTCTTTAATCAATCCCTCCTTTTTTTAATAAACACTCTATAAAATACTTACTGACCTGATACACGTTGTTCTGCTATACTCTTATCACTAAGGAGGTTGAAAAATAGATGTTGTTGCATTCTCAGACCTTCCCGATATGCACACATAATTTCATGATAATTGGCTAAGCTGTTTCGGAGTAGTTTAACTTCAAACACCGTCATACGAGAATTTTATATCAGACTAGCTGAGCTCCGCGGTTCAATGGGCTATCACCAAAAATAATTTTTAAACAAATCGGACCAGTAGTTCCTGAGATTAGCGCGTTCAAACAAACAAACAAAAAAACTCTTCAGCTATATTAGTATAGATTAAACTTTTCTTTGTAGAAATTAAACTTTTCTTTCTCATATTATCACTTAGTTATAATATAACTAGATAAGAACAACCGGAACACTTCCGAAGCATCTGTTATGAGTTTGTGTGAAGTTAGACGAGTTCCCACAGAGATAAAGTTACTGACCTTGGTAAGGGTTGTTAGATACCATACGACACATATACGTGAGAATGGCTTAGCAAATAGGGTATAACTATATTTGAAGTCACATGAAAAGTATACTTCCGTTTTTGTAACAAAATTCATGATTTAATTGACAGGTCTAGAGTAAAATCTAAATTTTCCCATAGCATGTTATAGCTGCGTAAATTTGAATCAATGGGTGTCAAAATGGATGAATTAATTATAATAAAATTTGACACAGATGTAGGCAAGAAAGAAATGTAATTTTGCTACCACGTGAGCTTCAGCAGTTTAGCAGAGGCATAATTTGTGTTGATGTGTAATAGTGGTATCAATGGAATATCGCCAAAATATTATATGATAGTTTTATGTTATACAACCCTTGCTCGTATCTAAAAATAAATAAGAATTAGCAATATGGAAACAATAATTACACTTTTTTATTTCCTACTATCCTTATACATATTAACATAACTACTACCGCTCGTCTCTTTACTACTAAAATATTGAAAGTACCCCTTAAATACCCCCACCCCCACACATAAGAACCAATAGTGCAATCCAGCCCTTGTCTGCATTAAGATAGTTCAAGCCTTAACACGACGTACTTGCGTGACGGGGAAGGCTCTACAATCAAGCGGAATCGCACGTGATTGCTTGGTGCAAGGTTTGAACTTATAGATGTTTTACACGATTTTCTACTTGACTAGATTTTCTAGTTACCATATTTGATATCTGAAATAAATATTCCAAGTATCACTCATACCTTTTATAGTAAAATTATTTTAACATTATGTTACCACTGTGAAATTTTATCTCTACCGAATTATTTACATGGACTTTTATTCTGATCTGATTCTGAAGCGCAGATTAACAACTATTCCAATATGATTTAGAAACGGGACAATTTTTTGAAGACCACTGCATAGTGCAGAGCCAATTATTTTGAAAATTGATGAAAATTTAATCCGTCAGTCCTCGGATCACAGACACAATAGAAAATCTATTGTGTCTCGGCCCGATCGGGCCGCTCGGTGGTCAATGGGTTAAAACGTATTCGCTTTGGGAACCTAATAATAATCAACCGATCGATTTTATAATTCTACACGGATCGTCATTTTTTATTCGAACCACTAGGGACTGGAACATGCTTCCTTCCTGAACATGCTTGCTTATCTGTGTTCCCCGACGAGTACAATTTAGAGGTCTTCAAGAGGAGAGTGAGCAGGTACATTTTAGGGAAGCGCGCTCCATCTTAGGCCACATCTCAGCTTACCATCAGGCGAGATTGTGGCCAAGCGCTCCCCTATTGTACAATAAAAAAAAAAATCTACCACTACGTTATATTATAAATGTTTGAAATGAGTATATTATATATTTTTTCCTTTCTATTCCTAACATGCGTTAATTAATTATCATTGATTTATTAAACGCTATATTGTATCAATATTTGAACAGGATATTAGGTACAATAGTATAATGTTTTAATACTAACATAATAACTGACTATACTGCGATGACAAGAGCAATGATAAGACATAATTTCATTTTGCTATAAAATGTAATGTAATATACTTTTTCCACTAAACTACTCACCGCAGTATTAAAAAAAAGACGAGTGGCACTCGGGGACGGCCGCGGTAAAGGTATTGCATGCTATGCCTTCAAGCCACACCTCCGTGCCCGTCGGAGTGGGGAGCGTGTTTTTCGTTATGGAATTTCTGGATTCGGACCCCGCGCTCAAGGCCCGCGATAGAAGCAATGCAATAGCTTAAAAACAATGCCCTACATTATTATCCGCCACCACTTATACATTAAACCACAGTATACGGTGTGTTTTATGTAAAGTAACCGGCTAATTGTGCCGACTGCAGGCTGCGGTGGAAGTGCGCCTTTTCCCAAACCCTCGTGAAGCCAAGGTGTTCATTCTACATTTGCTGATTAAAGTATTTCAGTTTTTACTATATAATTTTATACTGACTTGCTAGTGCTTTGAGATTTGTTCCTGTGTTTTTGAATGGAAATCTCATGATAGCTTAAAGTGTAAATATGTTGAAAAGTTCGAAATGAAATGAATCAACGTAATACAATTATGTTTTAACTAGCTGTGCCTAGCTGGTTTTACCCGCATTGGTTCGTTCCTATTGCGTGATTTATAGCCAATAGCTTTCCTCGGCTATCTAACACTGAAAAAATTTTTCAAATCGGACCAGTAGTTCCTGATATTAGCGCGTTCAAGCAAATAAACGAACAAACTCCTCACCTTTGTATTAAATTATATTTTTTGAATAACAATATAACGACATCTATCATCTATCCATCTATCTATTTTACCACAACAATGGTGTTAAAATTACACATCCGACAAGAATTCCGAAAACACATATTTCTGAGAACTTACACAACGCTCATATCCCAAACAACAATACCGCTATGTCAAGCTATTGACCTGTACATAAAACCATTTGCACAAACACATTCTAATAAACAAGCGAATAAGTCGTGCATTAAGAGGAAACAGCCAAATTCAATTTAACGGTTCACGCTAAAGGGTCAGTAAGGGATGTCCACAACAGATGTTAATTATAGGTAATCTAAGAGATCGATTCGTTGAATAAGCTGGAGATTCGTATTAGTTTGGAGGGTCTTTACGGTTATACACATCGGAATTTGTAGGTTTGGATTAATATTCGGATAAGTGGAACCTAAAATTACATTTATTTAATAAATAGAGCTTAAATTGAATACCAAGGTACACATCTTTAATAAATAAATAAATAAATAAATATTTCGGGACAATTTTCACACACGGCACGATCTGATCCCATACTAAGCTTTCGCTTGTGTTATGGAAACCAGATGGCTGATAAACATATATATATATAATTTTAAATAAATACTTATATAGATAATTAACACCCAGACACAGAGCAAACATCTATGTTCATCACACAAATATTTGCCCCGGGTGGGGATCGAAATGATCGGGATTAATAAACCACATATTTCTAGAGATTCTATCATCATATAATGTTCCACTACTAATACATAGGTTTCTTACACGATTAACATTTCCAAGGTGGTTTATTATGAACCATCTTAACGCAGAAGAGAGGGTTAGCAGATGTAGCACTCAAACTTTTGATTCTTGAACATGCCGCTTTCATCACGATGTTGTCCAGCAATTGGAGCCGTGGGGATCCCGATAATCTGCAGAAAAAGTAAAAAAAAAATGTTTAATTAGTGCATGGCTGCCTTATCTCGAATTACATAGCGACATTTTGACACAAGACCTAGGTTTGAAATTGGTCATTTGAAACAATAAATAATACTATCTCTTTCAAAAAGATATCTAAGCCCTTTTTATCTTACATTAAAACCGCTGACAAAGTCGAAACCCTCAAACAAAATAAAGCAAAAAAATTATAAACACGAATACCTCAACCAACAGAAAAATATGATCTATCTAGCGTTTTGTGGGCGGCTTAGAGAATCCCTTTAAACAACTGGGTTCAGTAGAAATATTTTTATAAATATAATTTAAAGTTTAAATGAAACTTCGATATTAATACTTTATCCATACAGACAAAGAAGGTAGTTTTTTGATTGTTTCAGAACAAAATAACGACGATAGACAAATAGGCCGATCTACACAGAGCGGGCTGTCACGCGCGAAGTTGCGGTTAGTGTGGACCCAGCGATCATTCTATTATTTATTAATCAGGCCAAACAGTAAACTTTATGTTTTAAAAATCTATAGATTTGTTATGAAACTGAAACCTTTTTTTTTTGTAAATTACATCATCTTTTCTCTCATTAACAAAAACTACCCTTTACACATATCAATTCCTTATATACTTTTAAATACTTTTATTAATATCCCACCATCATACTATTCAATTACACACTATTCATTATTCAATAACCACCAAAGAGTTTCCTACATAATAAACCACCTGTTTATACTATATTCCAGGATAATAAAAAGGATATAAGGATCTCTAAAATATTCAACACACAGGGGAAGGCAGGTGTGCGGAGTACAGTCAGCAACGGACCCGGACCAATAAAATGCACGCGCGCCAATTTTTGTGACTGACGCCGTACTGTATTTTACTTCGGATGTTTACGTCCCTTGTGACCTCCGTCAATGATGTATGGAACTAGATGTGACAATGGATTTAAAAAACGTATAGTAAATTTTATATACTTATTTGCAAGAGTTGGTTTTAAGTTGAATCTGATAAAAGACTATACCAATATAACGAAATCAAATTCAATTTTAGAACGTAATGGTTAATAGCGGTACTTGTAAAATGTATTATAGAAAAATATTAATTACACTGAGATAATTATTAATCACCCACTGTTAACAAAGAGTTTAGGTATGTGTTCAGACTTAATCAAACAATTTAAATAAAGAAAGCTCTCAGGTTTACTTTTTGAATTACCTATGTATTAAATATGAATTACATTTATGTACCTAAAGATGACATAGATTTTATCAAGGCTATCCATTTAGCAACAATTCTAAGAAGATTTATTCCCAGAAGCTCAGCATCAAATATAAACCATTTCATATAAGTCTATCTTCCCGGGTGTCAAATTCCCCTATTTCTACGGAAATGTTATATTTGTTGGTATGTATTCATCATTTCCGGAAATCAAACGGTGTAGTATATTAATTATGATAAGGTTTCAAAGTCAGATTTATTATGGATACGCTTTTGAACTCAAGAATGTTCGATGTTTGGTTATTTTCTAGATTTAAGATTTGATTTTCAAATACCAGACCCAACAAGAACTTAAACTATCGTTTATAAAGTACATCAGAAATCCATCAAATCCGTATTAGTATAAATACGAATTTTCTATCCATTAAAAAAATTCACATTTATACAGAATTTGAATTCTAAACTAAATAACCAAACTTAGTACACAAACATTATAATATATTCTCACTTGCCACATCCAGTAGCTGTAACTCCAAACGATGTGATCGGAAAAATGAATAAAATGGAAACGTTATCCAATATCGAATTAAGCTTATGCGCTTCCACCGCACGTTAACTGTTTGTAATTAATATGCGTGGAAAAATATGGAAATTACACATTCCGACTGTAATTTGTTTAATTAAAATATATTACGGATATTCATCCTCATTTTAGGTTAGGTTTATGGTATCGCATTACCCTAATTGGCGGTCTGGCTGTTTCTTTATTATTGATTAGTTGAAATGGTCAGCTATGCTAAAATCGAATGAATCGATTGAAAAATTGAGTCTTGTACACAATCGATTATCGTATAATATGTTAACGCGATCGATAGTTTTCAACTTGCCATGTATAAATTAAAAAAAAAACAAGTTTAATGTAAGTGTTCTTGAGTTTAATAATTTAGCTACTTGTGATCTAAGTAAGTCGAGACTTACGCTTACGAGTCTTGACGCGTAGCATTAGAAAAGCGTAGCTGATATTTTTTCGTATTTTAAACTATCTCAAAAATATACCTATCATACTTTTAACTTAGTTAGTGATTGTACCATAAATCTATGAAAAAATTAAAACATAATATCTGTAACAATAATAAAGTCAAAGAAAGCGTTTTAACTAGCAAGAAGCTTGTTATGTGTATCGTAGAGCGAAATATACCTTGTTAATATTGTACTGTGATTGCTTAATTTATAGTGTCGTGTGAAAATTTGCTAATATACTGCTAGGTATTCCACACTTCGGTATGAAGTACTCAACGACTGCTTTTTGTTCTCGCCTTACAAAGGTGTTACTGTATTCAACCGAGTCATTAACAAATACCACTTCAACTTAATTAAAATGTAACAAAAACGATCCGTACGGCACAATATTTATGCAGTGCAAAACAAAATGTGCCCACATTCCAACCGTACACTGAAGAATGTTAACATAATTGCGAACAATTATTTTTTTACAATTCCGTATTTACCGCAAATGAAGTGATTTTGCGTGACTATAAAAATTCTTACTGAAAGAATAACGGGGTTATTTTCATACTTGAATATAAACTCTAGTACTCTCTGTTAGGGTCTATTTTTGAATGCAGCTATTATGTATTGTTGAAATGGTGTTACTAAAAAATAGCGTTGAATAACGAACCATGGTTTTAATTGTAAACAAGGGCGTTT
The DNA here is from genome assembly GCA_907164685.1 of Colias eurytheme. Taxonomy (NCBI): domain Eukaryota; kingdom Metazoa; phylum Arthropoda; class Insecta; order Lepidoptera; family Pieridae; genus Colias; species Colias eurytheme. The sequence goes on along the minus strand of CAJQZN010036915.1, from coordinate 11,844 downwards.
TACAGTGCGTAGCTAGAAAAGTAAATGGAATAATATTTGCGTGTAATCTCGGTTGTTTTATAAAAACGAAGTCAATCCTCCTGAAAAGTTAATGGCTGTATTTCACGGAATGTTATATTTGGCTTATTGGGTTTTTTTTCAGAAACTAGGAGAGCCTTGTGTACACGTTTTACTTATTTTAATGACTACTATGAACTCATATGTTGTATTAAATCATAAAATACCACGAAGATGTAATTCCTAGTTGTAGATAGTGCTAAGTAGCGGGAACGAAAATTATTTCCTTAAAAATTACTCAAACGAGGACTTCTTAAAACAACTTCAACAAGGCAATATTCCACTATAATAGTATAAGGTAATAAAATTGATTCATGTGTACAAAGAAGCGTGCTGTAATTAAAATGCACATTTTTATTTCCCACAACACAATTAAGTGACATTTATTTCATACAAGTTTTATGTTAAATTGTTGAAAGCGCCATTACAGCTTACATGTAAAGAAAGAAAAGGATTGCCATAAAAAATTAATAGGTTAAATCATGCAATTGGTACATTTTTTGCGACGTTAGTAACTTTTGATGCCATTAATGTAGCTTGTTAAAATTTTTAATTCAAAGTAGGCGATAAAAGTGCAAGCAAAAATGAACCTTAGTGTTAATAAGTTTAGAAAATACTAAAAGCTAATGTGCTGCACGCAATTTTTGCATAGATAAATATGTCGTTTACCTTTAGAGGTAATTTATAGTTGCTATAAGTTAATTGGAAGTTCGTACGTGTCTCCTTAATTCAAATGTTAAAAATTAAGCAAAAATGTAGATTAATTTTTATCTATATTGTTTAAAAGAAAATATAATAGGACTACAATTGTAAAACGACAACGACGAAGTGGGTTATCTTAAGTTTACTTGTCATAAATAACGGAAGATCTTCTCAGTAAATCTTAAATCTGCAAAATCTCAGCTAAACCCAGTCTAAATTCTCCACCGAGTGGAATTACGACCACAAAATATAATTAAATTCTAAGAGACAGTCCTTCCCGGTACTACGTTTATTTAACAGTTGCTTAATTCCTGCTAATCTTGCAGTATGCACCTTGTAATTTGCTCTATTTAGCCGTCCTGTTCAAGGGAAATTGAACGCGTTGAATGAAGACAGAGGGTATTTTTAGATGAAGTGCTCTGTCGTTAAGGGCGATTTTCGCTTGCACTGATTGCGCTGGAAGTGTCTATTTGAAATCGCTTTATTGATCAAAGAGATGCAAATTTTTCGCTATTTAGTGAGCTGTTCCTGTTACAGTTGTAGTTAAATAATATAAAAGGTGAAACACCGGCATCCGGGCTCGTGTTTATTGGTCAATAAGACTCAATAAGCTTTGTAGATTTTTAACACTAGTTCACAAAATTTCATACATATATTGCAAAGTGCTTATACCAAGATAATTATTATTCAAATTAAAACCTCACAAAGAAAAACAGAATTCACTAATAAAATTTGCTATTTTCAGATTCAAGCAAGAATTGAAAATCAGATACTTCCAAAAATATCAAAGTTCATAAAAAACTTGCGTTTGTAAAATATATTAAAAAAAGAAATACACAATGCATCCAACCCGAGTTATCTTCAACAAATTTGTAAGTCCTAACTTTCAAGTCCATAGAAACTACTAGAACCTGTTACTAAACTTTTAAAATCTGACGAGAGCAGATTTCCCGCGAGCGCGCAATTGTTTTTTTTTTTTCATTTAAAACGAAATGATTAAAACTTTTTTGACGGGCCTCAAGGTAATTGGCCATCCCGCTTCTAACATGTGTTTATTCCAGATGTTTTGTGAAAAAGTTATTTCATTATCGCTTTAATTAAGAAACGTTTAAAATAGAAATTGAATTATTTTTGATTATTGTTATTAGTAAATTTTTGTTGCTAACTCCTTATTGGGAACATACATTTATTTTTGAGTTTAACACTTTTACCACTTTCGAGCCCTTTCTCTTTTTCCCTTAGTTAATGCATTCCTTATCCCATAATATAAATTAAAGTCCGCAATCCATTTTTAGAGGCTTAATGTCTGGAAACAACCTCTGCAAATGTTCATGGGCGGCGGAAGAATTTAACCATTAGACAACTCCATCCAGCCAATGATGTCATAATATTTTTTAAGCTATTGCATAGCTTCTATCGCGGGCCTTAAGCGCGGGGACCGAATCGAGAAATTCCGTAACGAAAATACCTCACTCCGACGGACACGGAGGTGTGGCTTGAAGGCGTGCTATGCAATAGCTTTACCGCGGCAGTCCCCGAGTGCCACACGTCTTTTTTATAATATTTAGATGCTCAAACACGTAAAACGTAACACTAAAATCTCCTAAATACTCCTCCTTCATTCGAATCTCTGAACTAAACGTATTAAACTAAAAACTAAACTAAGCATAACTCCAATCGGGCAAACGCAATATTTAGTTAAAGTCCTATTACACATAGCTATATGATAACATGAGTAACAAGGAAACAGGAACTCGCTCAAGGCTACGTTTTAGAATTGAAGTCCCAACAAATTTACAAACTCCTATTCAGGTTTAACTTTATGAGTTATAGATAGCAAACTTTCTGGTCTAACGCTTTAGAAATGATGGAACTGGATTTACGTGGAAAGTTAACATTTAATCTACTCAGAAGTAGTCATTGTTGAAAGAAAACTAAAAAAAATGTAGATAGAATTTCCATCATTCGGTGATGAATCAGAGATGATAAATCATACAAGACATTTTACATTTATAACAAATCAATTAATTAAAAAGGTTCAAAACCAATAACATGCCATTACTCATTTCACGACAACCTAAAATTTCAATATCAAACCTTTCAAAACACTCAGAAACGACCAAAAATCTATTACGAGCAAAAGCAATTATTGATCAGCAGGAGCCCGAACCTACAATATTAACAAAGCGATAACAATAGTCACGGCTGAATTAATATTAATTAATCAAATAGCACCCTATTATTGTCTCGCAAATAGTGATAAATTCAGATGAACACATAACACGAATAGTGGCATAATTGGTAACGGTAGTTCATACGAGTCGTGTAATACCCGCTAATTTTCAATGTGCCGCAAACTAATTTGCATAATTAATTCACTCACACACTTGCAATATGAAATATTAAAATTGCGGTCCGGCCCCTTCATTTAAATTTCTAAATCGCTTGAAAGGATTACGTGGAACCCAATTCTGATGTTTTGTTTCGAATCTTGTGTGCTTTTGTGTGTTCTTAATGTTGTTCGCTGACTTTTATTGTGAACATCTACATAGCTTTTTATACTTGAAGGTTTTATTGCTGTATGAAAATGGCTCTAATTGTTCAATTTGAATTCCTTTAGCAAACCTTTTGAAGCTATATTGATAATGAAATAACTTTATGAAGACATTTGTACTTCTTTCAAAAGAACTACTAATCTACTTTGGAAGAAATTGGTGCACGATGATCTATAACAGAATATTATTTTTTATTTGACGACGCGGTTGGCGCAGTGGTAAAGTAACTGCCTACTGAGCCGACGGTCCCGGGTTCGATCCCCGGTCAGGGCAAATATTTCTGTGATGAACTCAATTATTTGTTCTTGGGTCTGGGGTGTTATTATCTATATATGTTAAAGCGTTGTTGTATTACGTAATTAAATACTGATATAATACT
>CAJQZN010036913.1:0-10619 GCA_907164685.1 Colias eurytheme | reverse complement strand
TTTTTTTTGTCTGTCTTTTTAAAAATATAATGTACTGATGGTATCTAGTATTTCTATTGAATTCGTTACAATGGTTATCGAGATTATTGGTAGTTGGTACAAATAAACAAAGAAATCTCCTTCATAATACAATAGACTAAATATCATCTATTATATACTAAAAAGCAGACAACGACGGGATATATACTTAGTTATACAAGTCACACTTCCTTGGCACTTCCCATGTCACTGACATACATTTATCAATATCCGATTTGTCGTTGTTTCAATGATATTGTTATTATCACATAATAATTAATATGGCAACACTAGCAAAGAATGTAAGTTTTTGGGTTTAGAAGTAAAAAAAATAAAATAAAATATATCACTAGTAGAAAATTACTTACCTATTTCGACTTTTTGCTTGTATACTCAGCACTGAGTGAGTGAGTGGATATTATCCATTTTGTACGATACAGTTCAATTTTTCTTCTTATAAATTATAATAAATACCTACTATTAGCTTACACGGCTTCGCCCGCTTTGTCTAAAAACTAATAAATTATATACTAAAACCTTCCTTTTGAATATATATATTTATTTAAAAAAACGCATCCAAGTCCGTTTCGTAATTTTAAAGATTTAAGCATACACAGGGACATAGGGACACAGAAAGCGACTTTGTTTTATGCTATGTAAATATAAATATTTTATTGGTATAAATAAATGTATTTTCTTTCTCTCTTTTCATGTCCTATCGGCGAGGAAAAACATCGTGAGAAAAAGCCTGTGCGCGAATCAAAAAAGTTCCACGACATGTGACATCTGCCCACACTTGACCAGCGTGGTGGATTATGGCCCAACCATGACCCAACCTCATAGGAGGCCCGTGTTCGGGTCCCAGCAGTGGGAACTTAGTTTAATACTAGTAGTGTCGAACCCGCGGGCATAATTATTTCTATAGATCATGTGATATTCAGATGTATAAACTATATCAGTAAAGTTTCCAACTCCAAGTCGAAAGCTTTAAAATTATTAATTTTACGGTGCATTACAATCGAGCTCATTCTAACTATGCTAAACTCTTTTAATAGTGTGTTTATCGTTATTTTAACAGTTTTATTTGTTTGAAATTGCTTGTTATCTGTGTTTTCATTATTAATTTAATTTAATTTGACGACGCGGTTGGCGCAGTGGTAAAGTAACTGCCTACTGAGCCGACGGTCCCGGGTTCGATCCCCGGTCAGGGCAAATATTTGTGTGATGAACTCAATTATTTGTTCTTGGGTCTGGGTGTTATTATCTATATATGTATTTATTAAATATTATATTTATCGTCGCCTAGTACCCACAACACAAGCCTTAATTGAGCTTACTGTGGGACTAGGTCGATTTGTGTAATAATCACTACATAGTATAAAACAAAGTCGCTTTCCCTGTCCCTATGTCCCTATGTCCCTTTGTACGCTTAAATCTTTGAAACTACGCAACGGATTTTGATGCGGTTTTTTTTAATAGATAGAGTGATTCAAGAGGAAGGTTTATATGTATAATAACATCCATTAAATAGTGGAGAAGTACTGTTATTTTTGAGATTTCTAATGTGATGTCGTAAAAAATTACATTTTCTCCGCTTACATTGCAAACGCAGGCTAAACCCTACGAGTTTTATCAAAATAATGTACTAAGTATTATACACATTGAAAAGATCTACAGAAAAGTCCGCGATGGTATATGTCTATCTCTTATGGATAACCCACAATAACTTTTTTTTGTCATTTACTTTTTACGACAAATAATGGCAAATTTTCGATGCGATTTTAACCAATACAGCATTAATCCTTAACAAATTAAATACCTTGAATACATTGTTCATTTAATATAGATCTATATGGCCCTTTACACCGTATGATTTAAGTGAATATTTTCGAAGATATTACAGATTTAAAAATTGCGGGACGTAGCGTTTGCGGCGGTACCGGCCGGCCGCCCGGCTATCTATTTTATACCCGTGCGAAGCCGGAGCGGGTCGCTATGTTTTTATATACATTTTTTTTTTTTTTTTTTGGTGTGGTGTCTCTCAATGTTAGCCAGAAGGGCTTCTACATTTTAACGCGGACGCGGGGGTGAACTGAAGGTTCACCCTGGTAGCGACATGCACAAGGGCGTCCCCCCTTGACGGGCACCGTTTTTATATACAACGTTCACAGTTTTTCTGTAGTGTATTTAGTATCAACATTGCACCCGTGCGAAGCCGGGGCGGGTCGCTAGTGTCCTATAAAAAAAAAAAAAAAAATTAAATTTTATATTGTGGAGTCAAATAAATGTTTCTTTCTTCTTCTAAACAGGCGTAAAACTTTCTTTCGTTGTTTCTAGTGCGTTCGAAAACATTCTATGCAATGTTCTAATACTGAACAACACTGAATACGAGTTTTCGTTTACACTAAACGATCACGAAAGCTCTTGCTCTAGCTCTATGTTCGTTTGATGTAAATGCATTATGCACCGTGATGCTTGAATATTGTATTCATGCTCGTAATTTCTATGTTTCTGTGTTAATTTGTATCCATACGATTATGTGTATGTTTTTTTGACGTGACAACGTCAATTAGGTTGCGGCTGGGAGTCACTTATGAAAAAGTGTAACGCTCGGTAACGTTACGATGAGTCACCGAACGAGAGAGAGGCCCGCCGAATGCCTTGCTTCTCTCTCCCACTCAACTATGATCGTTGTCACGTAAAATCTTCGCCCGTAAAACCGACTTTACAGGCAACCATTTTTTTGTCTCTTATTTTGTAAGAAATATTGTATTGTTTGTTTCACAAAGATAAATAAATGAATAAACTCCGTCCGGTCGTTTTTTTTTTGTGAAATCCATCCTCCCAAACTTTCGCATTTTTAATATTAGTAGGATCTGTATCCTAAATAATGCTTATAATAATTTCTACTAGAATCTTAATATAATTTCTCATTTTCAGTCTTATCCATTTAGAAATAAATTAAATATGATTGACATTGTTAAAAAAATACACATATGCCTAACTATAATAATTACCAATCTTTAACAAGTTTTATTTCCTACTTAATTCAATCAATATATTGGAAATTGTGTGAAAATGCTGGTTTCTGTAAATGTAAATTATTTTATAAGATAATAAAGCAATAGAATTTATTGTAGTCGATTAATAATTAATTGTATTAATGAATGAAAACTATTTAAAATGTATACCTACCTAAATAAATAGTAAATACTAAATATTATCAGCTCAACATTTCAGCGTAAGTTTCGTAATTAGTTACGTAGGAAAAATACAATAGAGTATTTAGAGACATCTATGATAAATGGTCTATCCAACACAAGATTTTTTCAATAGTATCGAGCAGTTCCTGATATCGCATCAAACCCAAAAAACTTCAGCTTCATACACTACTTAATCATTTGTGCAATAGGTACGTAAGTATGTAACTATTTGTTCGTGTAAAAAAGTTTCAATGAAATCTGTCTTAAAGCCGGTCAAAATCGAGTCGAAAGGATTCGTTTGTCATAAAACTTTGCACTTGGCATATTATTATGTGCTATGATAAACTTTTACAATTACATATTATGTGATTTTATATTCATCTGTCTTTGATCCGCTATTATAAGGTATAATAAGTATTATGGTTCCAATGAAGAAATGCAATCTAAAAACTAATGCATCATATTATTTAAGAGTAGGTTCCTGTTGATACGTTTTGTAAAATGGGAAAGATTTTATCCTAAGAAAGATTTTTCAATTCAATCTAGGTAGTAGTTCCTGAGATAAGCGCGTCCATCAAAATCTATGATATTAGTATAAAAAAAACTAAAAGTTTTACACTGTCATCTCAAAGACATTACTCGCTAAGAACCAGATCACACCGGTTCAGAATTGACAGGAAATACTTCATTCATTAGATTGCAAGTGGGGCGATGCCCTGATGTTAATTTACTATTGTTTCGTCATCTTTACAACTGGGATTTACATTCTTATATGTTTTATTACAGATAATATACTATACTAGTAGCCCAGCTTCACCCGCTTTGTCTAAAATCTAATAAATTATAAAGGTAGGTACTAAAACCTTCCTCTTGAATCACTCTATCTATTAAAAAAAACTGCATCCCTGCGAAGAACACCATTGTAACTTTTGCCCTCTTTTATATGTTCTGTGCTTTTGCCTAAGGGTAAGTATGTAAAACAGTTTACCTGCGTCCTATTTCATAAAAAGTCTATCAAGTTAAGGTTGTTTCGGTTCGTTTAAAACTCTGTGACTCGAGAATGATTGCTAATGTTAGTATGTACTAGTTTCACAATGGTATTTGACATTAGTTAGTAGAGATTCATTCGTAGACGAACCCGCAGTCAAAAGCTAGTACATATTTCTGTAGCTTATATTGTTTCCTTATTAAATTATGTACAATACTCTAATACATCTTGGTATTTAGGTACTTACTGTCGTCTGTCATATCAAGCATCATCAAAACGCGTTCAGTAGTTTTCGCGTGAAAGAACAATAGAATGTACATTCCTAAGGTACACTCTTACAAACTTTCAAGAATATAATGTTATTGTTATTAATATTTACTAGGATATATTATTTATATGTCGGGGAAAGTGTCGATTGACGTCCGTACTAATGAGCGTGTCCGACATAAACACTGATTCGTTTTAAACTAAAAATACGATTTTCAGCTAACAGCCAACAAAATCTAACTCTATTGTTTTCACATTCCAGTGTCTTCACTCTTCCACCTTCGGGCTCCAGCATCAGACAATCTTGACCTAAGATATCTGTTACCATAGTAACGTTCGTCTAGATAATATTATGTAGTTTCTAAAATTGATGACGTGTATGGTTTAAAATAAAAATGTTTAAATCATTTATGTTGTTTGTTTTATGAAGACAGTAATTCTTAAGATAGTTAACCGTTTCATAAAAAAATTTGCGTTTTTTTTTTAGTAGCGCCATCTGTTGTAGAGTAGAAACAGCCCTTGTGTTGCAGATATGTTTATTATAGTGTATAGTAATTGATAACAGATGGCGCTGATTTAAACTGCTGGCCGATTTTAAATTCAAATAGCTTAGCGTGAATCAGTGTACTTAGATGAGAAAAATAAAATCAACAACTTTATTTACATCATGATATCTATTATTTAATCGAAAAAAGTTCACTGATAGTTTTTATAATTTATTTCTTTAATTCAATATTGGTAACATAACCCTATTATCGACAATTTTAGCTTTCAAGAAAGTTAAGTCACAACGAATTAGATTAGGCCAAAAAATAATAATGATAAAAAAACAATAATAATATGAGGTAGTTATTAACGTGTGTAATATAAGTACATGTGTGTACATATTTGATAAACACACCTTCGACTATAATATCTATATAAGGAATAAAATAAAACAAATTATTATTTTAACAATAACATTTATTGCAACACCGAGTAGTAAATGAAAAACATTTAAAAAGTGCTCCTTAATTAATATCACATTTAATTTCGACATTCACATTAAGTTATTTCATAAGATCCTATTTTTTACTTAAATATCTATAATTTTAAGGGAATTTCAAACACACATTCTTAAATTAAATATATTAAAACGTAAACATGAATAAATACTTAGGTACTTGTTAAAAATTTAAAGCATTTAACTGAGATTCACTAATTGTAATACAATAAATACATATCTAAAAAAAATATAAGTATGTAGATATACGTACTATAATTATCAAATACAAAACATTTAGACTATGTATTTTAAATACAATCAAATAAAAAAGGTTAGTAAAAAAAGTTCAAAAGAAAAATATTTAAAAATTAAAGGTGTTAAAATTCCCTTAAAGATAGTTATTACTTGTTCTAAATTTACTACTTATACAAAACGCACAATAAAATTGTTTGGACCCAATACATTTTAATTGTATGAATAAAAATATTTGATGAGATATATCTTTCGTCTTTGTCAGAAAAAAATAAAAGGGCCAATACATAAATTTTATTAATATAATATATATCTTATAATGCACGATCGACAAAAAAAGACATGTGCCGAGCACACGTGTCAGAAGTGAAACTTCTTTGGCAAGATTAAAAGACACCAAAATCGTCACTTCACCCCATGACGTGACGGTATTGCCATGATTCGACTTTGAAATTTTACTCTCAACCCGTCTAAAGAAGTTTCACTTCAAAATACATTAAAAAAGAGATTCTTTTTGAGATTCTACAAATAAATATGACATTAATTATGAATTTAAATATTTTAAAGTCGTTCCACCAATAGTGTGCGAGGAATGTGTTTGTATAGGACCAATCATATCGCTTCATTTAGTTTGAAGTTTGAAGCGATACTATTGGTTATTTACGAACACATTCCTCTCTACACACCCTCGCACATTATTGGTGGAAAAGCTGTGTTTTTATTTTAATTACACCCTTTTAAAAATTCCCTTATAATCAAAGTGAAATAATTTAGAGGAATCTCAAAGTATAATTTCTTCCTAGAATAATTTATTATGAGTAGTTATATTAATTCAAACAGAGAGCTTAATAATTTATTTATTTATACTTAATTTTCACTATAATTTCAAGACTAGAACGACACTGAATATCAATTTTCTATTCAGTTTATAATATTATATACCTACAGTCATGGACGTATAAAAAAAGACGGACGGTATATCGCCTAAACATTGAGTGAAGCCTAGTAATGGCGGCGAAACATCCATGTGTGTGTGCCATGTTGCCATGGCAACAGCTGTCCTGATGACAATGGCGGCTGTATTTTTTTCTATAAATTTTGTCGTAATAATTTTGTAATTAAAACATAAAAGAAATAACTTGCTTCCCTGTGGAATGTAATCCCTTGTGTTTTGTTATTTAAAATTGTACTGTTGCGACACCATTTAACCACGCAAGACGGCATTTTAAATATTTTTTGTGAAACAGTGACGCAGTTAATCAGTCGGTAGTTCACGACGTAATGGCGGCCGACTAGCTTACTATGGTGAGAGTGTGTGCGTGTTTATTGTCTGTACACGATCGCTAGCTTACTATGGTGGCTTCACGTTGTTTGTTCGTAATACGGCGTCCGTCTTTTTTTATACGTCCATGCCTACAGTGTTGAAATTTTCGATGGGACCTGGAGGGACAGTACTTGAAATCTTAGTTAGTTCGATTCTCGGTCGATGCAAGTGAATTTTCGAAAATATTTGAATGCAGTTCTATTTCTTTTTAAAAATAAAAGAATGTTTCCTTTCAGCAAAATTTTGCTATCTTCAATATTTAAAGTACATTCCCTCCAGGGCCCAACGAAAATTTCCATACTGTATATTTCAATGACTATATAAAACACATATCATAATTTAATATCATCTATAAATCCTAAAAAACAATTTAACACCAATATTCACAATAAATGCAAACAAAAAGTTTTGACACACCAATAAAACAAATGTAAAACTTATATAATCTGTGCCACAGTAAATAGAATACGAACAGTATAGCAACTAAGCCTTAGTAGAAGGTCACTAGCAAATAATTATATCTTCTTGCCATAACAGAAAAAAAGGTAAGTAAAACGTCTTTATGATTATTCCCTATTAAAAAAGCGTGTTTGCCGAGCACACGTGTCAGAAGTGAAACTTCTTTATCAAGATTCAAAGATACCAAAATCGTCGCCTTACTCCGTGACGCGGCTTGTAATTTTACTCTCAAATAATGCAAAATACTACAGAACAAAAGTTAGTTATATATTCTTTATTGCACACAATTTTACAATACAAAGACATCAGAAGCAATTGGCGACTTTATTGCTAAATAGCAATTTCTTCCAAGCAACCAGTGCCAAGCAGAAAGTTTACAGTTGCAAATTTGGGAAGATAGTGTACACATAAAAGATAAATAAATCACATAAAAATCAAATAAATTAATACTAAAACTTTTAAAAAATAGACTGACTGGTTGGCTTGGTTGGTAGTGGCCCTGCCTTCCAAGCCAGAGGTCGTGGGTTCGATTCCCACCCGGGGCAAATATTTGTGTGATGAACATATAGATGTTTACTCTGTGTCTGGTGTTAATTATCTATATATTAAGTATTTATTTAAAATTATATATGTATGTTTATCAGTCATCTGGTTTCCATAACACAAGCGAAAGCTTAGTAATTAGTATGGCATCAGATCGTGCCGTGTGTGAAAATTGTCCTGAATATTTATTTATTTTATTTAATTAAGTCAGATGATATCTATTCGTATTCTATTTACTATGTCTGTGTTTTAATTAGTCTGTTATCTGTGGTGAAGATGGCCGTTGTGTGACAGCTACATGTGCGTCTAGACCGTCAGACGCTCGAGATGGGCGCCGTAGCCATGGGCCTTGGCGTTCTGCTAAATCAAGTTAAAATTAAATGGAATAATTATGTTTGCTTGTGTTTTATTTAATAAGATCTTCTTCTGTAAATATAAAATTGAGTGATTCTATTGAAGTGAAACTTCTTTATCGGGGTTAGAAAAAAATTTAGTGCAACATTTTTTCGTTACGCGTGACATTTTTCCGTTACGCGCCATCTTTTGCTTATCCCTACCACGCGTTATTCGATGTATTTCTGAAGTTGCATATAGTAAATTAGTTTTTGAAAAATAAGGTCATAAAGAAGTTTCACTTGTCACGTGTGTACACTAGTACACGCACACATTTTTTTTTGTTCTAACTATTATTTTATACGACTTTTTATAATAATACAAATCAAACTATAACTTGTTTTGTTGCATTAAATCCTTACTCATTTTTACCATGAAAACTACAATAATAATTATACTTTAAACACCGCCGTGAGGCGAGATACTTGCCCCCCCCCCCCCCAATTATACTATTATACAAAAAACACAAAGTAAAAAAAAAATGTATGCGTGTACTAGAGTACACACGTAAGAAGTGAAACTTCTTTATGACCTTATTTTTCAAAAAACAATTTATTATATGCAACTTTACCTACAGAAATACGTCGAATCACGCGTGGTAGGGATAAAAACAAGATGGCGCGTAACGAAAAAATGTTAAGTACACTAAATTTTTTTCCAACTCCGATAAAGAAGTTTCACTTCAAAACATTACTTCAAACTTACTTACTTACTTAAAATAATCTACCAACCTGCATTCTCACTTTTCTGCGTTATAAGTCTATACTCAGTCGACAAACGACGTCTCCCGTGTTCATACTTCGCTTCCTTCGCCAATAGCGCTTCTCTTTGTATCTGCGTGCGAAGTTCTGTTGGCACGTCTGGTATGAATAACTGCATCAGACCGGTTAGACCGAATACTACATGCTGAAAAGAAATAAATATTTAGTATTAACTAGATTAAGATATCTATACTAATATTATAAAGAGGAAAGGTTTGTAATTATGTATGTATGTATGGTTTTTACGCATAAACTACTGGACCGATTTTGATGAAATTTGGCACAGGCAATCTTTAGACCCTGAGGAAGAACATAGACTACTACTTTTATTGCGAAATATGTACCACGGGCGAAGCCGGGGCGGACCGCTAGTTATTGTTATAAAATAGTGTAGAATTGTTATTGAAGTATGTAGTGTACATGTTTTTTAACGTGACAACGTCTTATAATTCGATAGAGCCGGCTGCACGCACGAAAAAACATGACTCATGCGGCGTTACCTCGCTCTGAGGCGTTCCATGTAAGGCTTGAAGTGCAAGCGAGAGCGCGGAACGAGCGACAAAGAAGCACAATCGGACGTTGTCACGTTCAACAATCGTCAGTAAACCGACTTTACAGACAACCAAATTTTTTAGACGTCTTGTATATGTTTATATAATACTAGCGGTCCGCCCCGGCTTCGCCCGTGGTACATATTTACGTTTTCTCTACATAAAAACCATCCTCGTACTTCAAGGAATATAATAAAAAAAGAATTATCGAAATCGGTTCAGCCGTTCTCGAGTTATGCGCTTACCAACACATTTTGCGATTCATTTTTATATATAAGATTATGTATTACCTACATCAAAAACTGCAGGGTATAATATGTATTACCTCGAAACCAGCCTCGCAGCGAACTTGCAAATGTATTTATATAATACATATATTGTGTGTATGTATATTACTATGAAAATAGTGTATATGAACGTTTTTGACGTGCAAATGAATATAATATGAAAGTATGTTTGTGTGTGTAAATCTATGTATGTTTAAGACGTATGTGTGTAAATTAACATATAATATGTAGGATGTATATATCTCTATGTGGATAGTGTATTTATGTTTGTTAGTGTATATGAATGTATGTTTGTATGTCCTGTGCATGTATATTACCTCAAAAACAACCACAAAAGCCAGTCTAGCAGCGAACACATGCCAATAATGAGGTGATAGACCATAGGGGTCAGCGTGGTCGGGGGGTTGTGGTAACCCCTTAACTTGCAAGTGTTTCTATTTGTAATATTATGTAACATATGTTTTTCTAAATATGTAGTGAATATGTATTTTTTACGTGCAATTGAGTATAGTAATGTATGTTTGTGTATTTGTATTGTATGTAGACGGTGTTTTTGTATATGTAGTGTGTATATTACCTCAAAAACAA
>CAJQZN010036912.1:0-28641 GCA_907164685.1 Colias eurytheme | reverse complement strand
CTAATGCGTAAACTCTTATATTTTTATTTGCTATTTTATCTCGACAGTAAAATACACAAGTCGGTTTCAGAAATCGTGACAACGATATTGAAAATAAAGACAAACAGTATATTTTACTTATACCTCTACTCTACCTTATACCTAAGTTTTAAAAGCTGCCCATAAAACAATACCTACATTAACATGACAATAGTACAATTTTGTTTGGACAAAAAATCTGTATCACGACATTGTATACAAAATAATAATTAAAGCCTAACACAAAGGACACGACATAGTACTTTATTACAATTAATATCGTGTACCAAATGGGTTTCATTATCTCAATATTACATACTACTGTTGCAACACGTTGGAAGTTAAGATTAATCTTAGATATTATTTTTAATGTAACAGGCTAACAGCTATAAAAAGGGTTCTTGTTATTTCTACAATCTTGCAAAATTCTGGTTTTGTATTGCAGATGTTTAAATAATCAAGACCTAGTTTAAAACATATCACTAAGAGCCAAAGCCCAAAGGTCGAGAAAGCCATTAAGACCATTATGCAATATAAAATGAATTGAAATCTGCAACGCAGTGTAATGTGCTACTTTTGGCAAATAAGGGCCATGAAGAAGTAGGTCTCTTCCGCTTTCTACATTTCCTTTAACTAAAGTTGCGACGCTGCGACAATAATAATTATTCTTGAATCTTGACAGACTATGCGTATTATAAAAATATTTAAATGAAGAATCGACAAATAACACAATAATGAAATTAAATAATTTGCAGTTATTATTTAATGACTTTTGATTCAAATAATTTAATGCTTCCCTTAATAATACACCATGCATTGTGTATAAAAGTTACAGAGTATAAAGCATTAATTACAGAAAGCATTTTGTGGATCAATACAATACCTCTGAATTAGAAATGAAAACACTATTCTAGTTGTCCGTTAAAGGTCAAAACTTTAAAATAGCTCTTTGATCTGATTCTGTTTTCGTACTTTACCTAATAGGTGGTATAAAAGTTTAAAAGTGATTTTTATTTGTCCATCAAAATATGATCATAACTCGTAAGTCGTAACAGATGGCATGGAAGCAGACTTAACAACCGATCGTAAGGAACGGAGGTCATCCACAGGCATCCGCCAGTTTATGGGTAATAACTTCGTGAAACTTTATTAAAACAATAGTTCCTAGTATATGAGAATATCTGAGAGATGTGGGAACATCTGGAGCGCAAGGATTTACCTATATTGTTTAATCCCTCAGCCCCCGGAATCACAGACACAATAGAAAATCTATTGAGTCGCGGTCTCATTGGGCCGCTCGGTGGTTATAGCAAATAATGTTGCATACTCACACACGGAGGCAGTACGTGATGTCCGCTCAGAGGACGGTCGGCCGGTGGTATCCCTCATGTGACTCAGCAACGCGTTGAAAAAGTTGTATAACTGGAAAATAGCACTCGTTTTATTTCCTCTGATCTCGAGAGGCGTGTTAAACTTTTCTTTGTAACTCCTGTTAGGGGAGCTCAAGTAGGTCACAATGTTATGCGATTTTTACGATTAATACAGTAAAAAGTGAATAGGAGATAAAATATTATCTACATTACTGTGATTGCAAAAGTTTTGTGTGATCTTTTTATTGAATATACTGTTAACTTTGAAAACAACATAATTGTATTTTATGTACTCGTTCGGATTGCTGTAATGATGCACAAATTCCCTATTCAACCTTCCTGTCTGTTTAATAAATCTTTCTAATGCAGACCTTTTTTCTACTAAACAGTAAAGTATAATATATGTTTAGAGTAAGTAGGTACAAAACTACAAACATGTACAATGTAATAACATTATGTAGTTTTTCATTCTAATAATAATCTCTATTTTTATAATCTGTGGAATTACAAATACTTATGCCTACATTCCCTCTGTAAATAGGTCAAAATACCTATCGACATAAAAACACGACAGTGTGAAATACTTATAGTACTATGCCACACACATTACATTTTTTGACGTAATGGTTTGGACTAATTAATAAAAAAACCTATAAATTCAATACGCAATTCATAGCAAAAACAGAAATTAACTATAATTACATCCCAATGTAATTAATCAAAGTCATTACCTACGGCTTTTCGGTTCGTTTAAGCACGGCATAAAAAGGACCTTTACTTAATTACTGAGAACTTAACGTTTTTAAGAGGCCTACGTAAGACCTCATTTGCCAAGTATAGACGACATTGACATACCTATATGTAATGATTATTAAATTTTTTTTATTTTTTTTTTATTGTGTGATAGGGAAGCGCTTGACCACGATCTCGCCTGATGGTAAGCTGAGATGTGGCCTATGATGGAGCGCGCTTCCCTAGAAGGTACCCGTTCACTCTTCGCTTGAAGATTTGAAACGTATTTAAATAAACGAATTATCCGTTTAATAAAGGTTTCTGTTATTAAAATGTTTCAAGTACAGAAAGTATTAAATGAGCTCGAAAGAAAAAGTTCTGAAATGAATTCTTTAGAAGCTTACATTTACATAATAATTTTAATTTAATTTTCATTGTTAGGTTAAATGTCTTGTGTCTGGGAAATGTTACGCTAGTTTACACATTATCTTGTCATTTGTGCACTCGCTCGACTGATCATGCTCAATCATTATGTGGCCCCGACCGCCAAATGAATCACTCAAGCGTTATCTATCTTTGTATCTTAATTTAATTTAAGAAGTACTTAATAAATTTCAAGACAGGGATAACGCTTCATAAATGTCCTTCATCTTAACGTTTTATGTAAAATAACAAAAAGGAATCTGAAATTTTATTATTTTAAATAGCCTGTAAATTTTTTTTATTGGTCATAATTTTGTGTTAAAATAGATGACATATATATATTTATAGTTTCGCGTAACACTGAAGGTGTCTATTTCCGTGTCATTTATTTGATCAATATCTTTCCGTAGTAACGAATAGAACCATTGAGGTAGCACTTTCATTAGTTTTATAAAAGCTTATACGATAAGCGACTCATATATCTAACAAAACAAAATATTTTGAGAAAAAATTTTTGCTAAGACTGAAAACAAATAACCCAGTTTGTAAGAAGAAAAATTTTACGCCGTAAATATAATTAAAAATTAACTTTATTAATGTCATTAGTAATAGCTGTCTAAATATTAAATTAGTCGGTCGGTTTGTGGCCTTTCATTAACGAGGGATTTGGTTGTCGATTGAGTAGCGCCTGCCTAAGCTCTATATTTAGGTAAAATTCAATTAAATTTTCCTTACATAAATTATAATTATTTTGTATTGAAATATTGTGCTATTGAAATACTTTTACAACAATTGCCTGATTAAAAAGGTTATCCAGCCATCCCTATATTCAAAATGATTTCCTTCCTCACATTTCATAAATTGTTTACACATTATCTTTATTGAGAAAATTTTTGGGAGCAAATTCAAACGCTATTTGAATAGTTAGTTAGTTTAGCCCAAAGATTTTTTAACTTTGTTATGAAATACTAAGATTGATATTTTATTTTGTGTATCTAAAGTAAAAAGCTTTACGTGAATAAAGTAGGTAGGTATAATACAACCCTGCTATTTTAACTGTTTTTCAATTCAATATAAATCCTAATCTATTTAGCTATCTTGAACTTAACTCGCTGTTAACACGTTCACTGCGGCATGTCCAGTATCGGGCCATCAGCGACTACACCACAGTGCGGCGCCCAAAATCGCAGTTTTCACCGTGGTGCGGCGAGGTTTTTTATATGTTAATCAATGACTAGAAAAGAGACAAATATATTTTTGTGATCAAAGTTTGAAGTAGGACTCAATTTCGTTTAAAAATCGTATGGCAAAATATTGGACCAACGCATAGAAAAGAAACCGTTTCTTTTGTGTGCGGCATGTCAAATATTTTGCCATGGACAAGCACCTCATGCCGCACTGTACTGCGAGCGCGCCGCGTGTCAGTCTCGCATAGTGATGCACCAGGACCGAAGCACTTTTCTTTTGAGTTTTTTTAAATGACAATGATACCTTAAAGGCTTTAGTTTTTTTACTTTCTTTTATTTCGTAGCATAAATGCAAAAATGTGATGACAGTTGTGAAAATAATATAAAACATTAAAACAAAAGTTACTGAACAAATTAAAACAAAAGTTACTGAACAATTTCCTGATAGTACTCTATCAAGTACCTTGTTTTATATGTGTTTTTTTTTGTATCGACGATCTCGTTATCTGTTAACAAACAGACTGAAATATACAAAATTGATTTATATCGATATCGATGTTTTATTTTACAGTGTTTCCCATCGCTATTACTGTAAACATGCCGTATCAACGCAGTGCGGGATGGCAAATAATTTTTCACAAAATCAGGGGTTTACATTTTCCCTCATATCTTTTAAACTATTCGGTCAAACTAAAAGCTATTCATGCGGTATATACTAGACTATATATACTATTATCTGAAAAAAATTTTTTTGAAATATCTTGGAATTTCATGAAATTATTAACCTTCAAAGTCAGAAGGTGCGATGTGATAAAAATGGCTCATGACGCACAGTAGTGAACTTGCCGATGTGAAGTATGGAAGACATGCCGCAACAACGGTAAGTTTGGCATTTTAGGTGCCGCAGTGAACGTGTTAAACCAATTACAAATCATATATCTAACTATTAGGTACTACAGCTATTGAATTATTATTTTCAATTTATAAAAATTAAGTCGCCGCCATACTTTCCTTGAAGCTCTATAAATTACAGAGATATTTGGATAATCGTGTCATGTTTTAAAAAGCACTTGAAATATTACGTGTGGATTGCATCACTCACGCTTCCAACATTATCCACGACACGTACAATATTAATAACAATGCTTTACTGTGGTTTCATGGACACTTTTACATAGCGTGCACCTGTCTCTTACGAAATGTACGAGATAAACTGATAGAGGTTTTTTTTCTTACATGTACATTATACGTACACATTTAACACACATAACATATTAAATAATTTATTATTTATTACAGACTTACAGTTACAAGAAATATAAGTGTAAGCCTAAGAAAAGACTCTTTACAATTTAATTTCATTGCGGCGACATTATCGCATTGCGAAACAGCCTAAGGCTGCAGTCTAGCAAAATTGCGTTTTCAACAAGTTATTTGACAATTTTTTCCCGGCTAATGAAATGATAAACTGAATTTTTTTTTCTTGTTTATCAATTAGTGTTATATACGCAATGCGCGTGAATTTTTTCACATTTATAAAGTTACTTTATGTTACCTTAATCAGGCCTTCAAGATAAGTCTCTTTCCCCCAAAGACATTTCGAGCTAAGTTTGTGCACTCACTACGTTGCAACCGATTACAATTTACACAATCTGATCAGCGCATTATTATCCTTATATAGTCGTTATCAAAAACTGCTGAATACAATTGCCGAAAAACTTATGATTTTCTTAATTAGAACGTTATAAATTCATTAAATTTCCCATTTTTTGCCTTACAAAATCTATTGATAAATACTGCTAAAAGTTATTTTTTCCATTAATTTATTCGAGTTGGTTGAAGACCAATGAGTATTAATCCTTTAAAATTTTTTTTTTTTAATTTTGATAATTCTTTAAATATTAAAAAAATATTTAAAATAATTAGGAAAAATCCTAGCGAATTTCTTTAGTCGCGCTCCTTGGGCCGGAGCGTTCTGACGTGTGCTCTACGCTCGATTTTCCTTCATACCGAAGTGAAAGTTGCTCTACTTCATTAAATTTAATATTTTTGTTAATTGATTATTTTTATCTGAGTTTTGTGCAAATATTCGTATTTTTAAACATTTGATTTCGATATGGAAAATAAACGAAAAAAATACGCGTGTAACTACTAGAAAAAAAATTATCTTCGAACATAAAGTTAATGAAACCAAATAGATTGCAAAGATGATTGGCAACAATTTCTTTATTTTACGGGGTGTCAGTAAAGGGATGTATATTTCTTTAAAACTAAAGTAAGCTCATAAATTTTCTTATAATATAATTTTTTTGAAGTTCCAAAAATGTTTATTTTTCGTTTGAGAAATACGAAATATAATATAAACTTGTATTGAGAACTTGAACTTCCCAAGTTCATCCGGGGAAATCCCCATACGGGGAAAATGATTTGTTTACTCCAAAATTGATCCGAGGTGTTTTAATTTTTTCTTCTAGTCATTTTCAACGTAGCGGCATGTTGTTTGATTATTAATTTTGTAACTTAAATACAGGATGTTGGTTTTATATTCTGATCTTACAGACGCGCTGACAAATTTAGTCCGCCATTTCTAGTTTAGTCTACCAACTCTAAGTACCAATATTAAAACGAATGGATTATCATCACATCATCAAAACTCAGATGTAATAGAAGATCACAATAACATAGAAAATTCAGTGGGTGTTGAGAACTAAACAAACAGAAGTAACAGAGACGCGAAGAATAAAAAAAGAGGACGAAAACGATAATTCGTTGATGCTTTCCCTTTTCGACGTATTGTTAGGGTACATCACCAATCTGCAAAAAACAAAACTGATGATTCCCAATTGCTGATTAAAAATGAAAAACAAATAATCGACAACAGTGGTGAAAATTTGCTGATCACAATGAAACATCCTTCAGTGGTAGCAGATTTACTCATTTCAAATGTATCGGTGAACAGCGTAAAGGAGAGGAGGACAGGAAAACATTATGAATGTGGATGGTGGATTGTATACAGGGTGTAATCGATAAGTATGTGCAGGCGATTATGACGTTATTATTGCAGGTATCAAAAAACTTAAAACTGATATCGAAATTACTTTACCTAATGAGCAAAATGACAATAATAACTTTTTAAAAGTATGTATAACGAGAAATATCTAAAAAATTTACTTTATACACTCCCATATCAAAAAGGGAAAATGGGACTAGTAGAAGTTAAATGTCTAATTCCGGCAAAAGACATGAATGCGGAAGATGCGGTTAAAAAAAATTTAATATTTGAAATACAATGCAAAAAATAACACTTTTGTCATAGATAAGAATCATGACTATTTTTTCTAAATTCAGGGACAACTAAACGTTACAGAAGCAGAAGTCTGCTTATTTGCTGTTTGGACTGGAGTGAATAATTCGTTAAAAATAGAATATATAAAAAAGTATGTAACGTTTAGGCAAAATAAAATGATGGACCATTATCAAGATTTTACATAAATTGCCTACTGTCAGAATTGATTGATTCGAGACTTCAGCATTCGATGCCCATCAAGGACCCATCCTATATCATTCAAGCGATTGAAAAAAAAGAGATAAATCCAGTGCAACCGATAAAGCATCAGAACGCTAGCAAAAGATTTATTAGGTTTATCAATATAAATCTATATATTACACATAATATAATAAATCTGTAGAAGACGCGAAGACTGACATCCGCGCGGACGGAGTCGCGGGCGGAAGCTAGTCAGAAATAAATATCTTTTGTTTTCATTTAACACAAACATTACATTTTTTTTATTATATACAAAATTTGTTTATCCGTTTTATTAGTTAAACTGAACAACTTTCACTAAGAAACTTAGGTCGAAAAAAATGTATAGAGTTCTGTATTTTGTATGGAAAGCTTATTTTTTTTATATTTCGTCCAAATTTCTTTGTAAAAGTTGATCAGTTATATAAACATGAAGTTGAAGATATCAATAGAAAGTATTCGCAAATTTTGTGTACTGATAAAAAAAAATCACCCGGTGTAATTTTCACGAAAATTGTTTCAAATTGTAATTTTTGGTACTTATTACGAATATTAAATTATGCTTACGAATGATTTAATTTTTAAAAATTAAGTGGAGCAACTTTCCCTTAGTACATTTGTATTATTTACATATAGGATGACAGGATGCATTTGTTTGCACTACTAGACCAAGCCCATGTTTATTCTACGTTAAAATCTATTAGTTTAAATTTACCGTGAAAGCTTCTTTAGATACATTATGTCTCACAACCAAACAAGTATTAAATTCAGACCACGAGGCACGATGATAAAATTTATTGTGTTGTATTGTGCGCGTATGTTTGTGTGTGTGTGTGTATTTGTTTTGCCATACCTTGACCTGATCCTGTTCGCCGGCATATTCAATACTTTGAAAAATGGTCCATGTGTATCGTCTTCTTACTTCCATACGCGCCAAATACCTTCGATACCACTGCTGTATTAAAATGGCTGCCTTCATAGCTACAAAGAAAATGTATAAATTAATGCATTGAATAGCTCTTTGTTCAATCAAGATACAATGTCCTTACGCTTAAAAAGTGAATGTATACGATAGAAGAAATTTTATTTTCCTACTAGATTTCCGCCCGCGGCTTCGCCCGCGTTTTCAAAGGAAAACCCGCATAGTTCCCGTTCCCGTGGGATTTCCGGGATAAAACCTATCCTATGTGTTAATCCAAGTTACCCTCTATATGTGTGCTAAATTTCATTGTAATCGGTTCAGTCGTTTTTACGTGAAAGAGTAACAAACACCCATACATCCATACATCCATACAAACTTTCGCCTTTATAATAGTATGTAGAATTCGCAATAAGTAGGAGCTTGGTAGGTGGTCGTAAAGATTTACCGCAGTACTAATACAGCATTGAGTACTGCAAAGTGAGGTTGCATTTACTAAGAGGTTTAATTTCTTACTGAAAGGAATTTAAAACTGTCTTGGGAACTTTGTCAAGCATCACACGTTCGTAAATTATGTTATAGTTGTGTACATATTTGACTCGATCGTATTTCATAAAGGAAAATCAAACATAATTTAGGGAAAATAAAGACTAAAACTATAAGTACTAAAATCATTTAAATCCTGTGTTTAAATCTAACTGTCTAATAGCTAATACAAGTGTATTGTGCATATACATGGCTTAAGCTATTTCCAGTGTCAACCTAAGCCAGGTCAGGTCAGGTCGTAGAGCCAGTAAGCTTAACGCGTTTGTCATCATAGTGTTAATTAAAAGTAGGGCTTGCAACAATACAAAATGTTGTAGATAATTTACCTGTGAAGAATACTTTCAGACTAAAATTGCATACAATTCGCGAGACGAGTATAGTTCTAAAAATTTATAAAAGAGAGTTAGTTAGAGTCGTTACATTATTCACGTTTAAATAGTATTCTCTTTAACGTACCGTAAAACGGGGTAAATAGAAACAATCTAGACTTTCAAACCGACTTTAAAAATATACATTGTAAGTTTCGGGTAATAAAGCTGCTTTCATTGTGGGAGTCCTTTGCTATTTTACAAGCTAATTACAATTTTAATGCCAAATTATTATCTACTTAGGAGAAAAAGACAAAAACCTGGTCAATTTCTATTTTCCCGGAATACGGGGTCAATAGATACGACATATGGGGTTAATAGAGAAAAATGATAGGGTTGTCAAAATATTTTATATAGTGGTAGTGACGTCACAGAGATAATGAAATAAAAGAGTGTACATAATATATTAGAAAACCTTTTTATTAATATTAAAAATAAAATAATCCGAACCAATAACAATGCATATTAAAAAATCTGTTCAAAAATAATGGTACCTACTTAACCTTAGAATTGAGATCACCAAAAACCACCAGTCAGCACATATATTTATATATTTAATAAATTCTTCTTCAGTTTCTTTGGATAAAACAGTTTGACCTCCTTGACTTTTCATATTTCTTGTGCAGTGTCTGTATAAAACAGATCTGTGTATATTATATTTCTTTGAGATAGTATCAAGAGAACAATTACTCGCAGAATATTCATTAACAGCCTGTTGTATTAAGTTGAGGTCATATTTTATATATTTCTTACCCCGAGGGTCTGGTTTGTAGTTGCGTGGCATATTGCTCGCAACTATACCTGCGTACACAAAATTAATTATTAAATATTAAAAAATCAACTTTTTAAAAATGTAGGTACTTAGGTAATAAAGTTAAAACTCAACAACCTGCATAAAGTGCCAACCCTATCAAAAGCGTTTCTAAAAACCCCTTTCGCGTTTCTATTAAACCCTTTCTCGTTCCTATTTACCCCTTTGCCGTTTCTATTCACCTCATATGGCGTTTCTATTCACCCCTCAGTCGTCTCTATTCACCTCTTAATCATAAATATTTATGGGTGCAATTATTTTACTAATTTACCAATAAAAATCAAACTAATCAGTAAAACTTACCTTTTCAATTTATTCTGGATACACTTCACCGTTGAATAAAGTTATTTCACAATCAAAAACACAATTTAAATAATAACTAGAGAGAAGTTAATAAGAGCACAAAAGACATACATACAACCGTTGCACTTTGAACTCACTTATTGACATAAATTGCTAACTTCATACTATTCAAATGTTGTCAGACCAACAAAAAAATGTTGCCATTGTAAAAACTAAAAACACTATTGCGATTTTTGAAGTAGTTCTCAAATATCAGGCTTTTAGACTTTTTCCCAAGAATATTTCTATTCACCCCGTGAATTCTATTCACCCCGTTTTACGGTACAATGATATGCAGTATAAATTATTTTCATACGTTACTGCACTTTCATGCACGTAACATTGAAATAAAATGAATGTATAATAATACCATATATAATGTATATGGAGTACTTGTATTAAATAAAGTTCTATCTGAGTCAAAAACCCAATTATTAAACAAATTAATATCCATAAATTACACGCACGACTACGTGTGACGTGAACGTATTACAGATTCACAATTCCATCGGAGCCGCAGCTAATGAGGTTTAGTTTTGCGAGGATTAAATGCTTCGTATCAGACCGTTCCCTGCTTTTAATTCAATTTCGGCGCCGACTTGTAGGCTGTATAACGAACTTTCCGTTTCGCATTCGAGCAACCATCCCTTTAAACAAGCATGTGGGACCAGAACTCGCTTTAAATCCAATAGTTAAATGCAAACTGAAATTTCGTGTTTAATTGGAATTCCGAAAGAGTTTGTGTTTCCGAAACACGCTGGAACATCTGCTTACTGTTAATTATACACACAATCATTTGTATGGGTTATTATAATATCTCTCTCATCAAGATATTTTTCATTATTAATTTAGATACTTTCTTTACTTTGTAAACGGCCGATTAATCAGTTATTTGTACAGTACACAATATTAACTCTACATGTACATAAATCTTGTTATCCCTAACATATCCCAAATATGTTAATTTATGTCCAAAGGATTTAACTCAAATCCAATTAACATTCCTTAAATATGGTAATGATGCAGAGATTCTACTCCATTTGTATACGAGTACATTTATAATGGTTTGCATCTTGTCGAACGGACTTTGCACTACTTTGCATAATAATTAATTAAATTATTAGAAGTTATTATGAAATGGAAAAATAGCATGTGAGATAATTGAAGTGTTTTCTATATACTCTACTTCTCATACCTCTATATTGTATAAATTGAAAAAATATTTTATACATCGCACATATCATCAAAATCTACATTATTTCGTCACTTTAATACTGTACAACACTGTAGGTACAACGATAATGTTTTACTTACTTCTTTCTGCCTTCGTCATGCTGACATCGTCTCTCTTCCAAAATCTCAGGAAAGGTGCAAGGGCCTTCATCGTGCATTCACCACTAAGGACCCTTCTCCCCAACTTCTTAGGTACTTCTTGTTCGATTTCTGAGCTCCTACAGGACGAAGAGTCGTCGCCCATAGACCGCGTTCGCCGTCCACTACCAAAGTTGACGCAACCACAGCCGTTCGTTAATGAAAACATGGCGGGACTCTTGTCCTTTTTATACTTTTTATCTCTTCTTTTCCGGGCACATCTTGGTGTTTTTTGACGTGATTTTGGAATGGTTTTAAGTTGTATATCAGTAGGAAATACAAATAAATGATTCAATCATGTCCCAGTCTTGTTTGTCCAGGTCGCTTGTACCTGTAAAAAGAAAAAGCTTTAATACAAGCATCAAATTTGCTTTTCAATACGAAAAGAAAAAGGTATGAATTTTCTCTCTGTTCATTATGTTATTCAAAATGAACATTCACTTGGGTCGAGCGAATATTATTGGTTTGTATTTACCTGACTCTAAGCCAGTTGAGTAAAGCTCGTGAACCCGATTTACTTTATTCCCAAGAGCTTAAAGAGTTTCCGTATTCACAATATTTTACTAAAATATATTTCCTTTCATACAAGCTTTCTTGTGTGTGCGTACAAAGCGTATTCAGACGAAGCAGTAAGCAAGGAGATGAGAGAAAAGTCTATTAGGTATTGTTTCAAAATGAAAATTGCTTTTCTATTTTAGAAACTTTAATTTCTGTTTTTGAAGACACTAAAGCATACAAATTAGATTAATATAATAACTTTAAAGCGAGTACCTATATTTTGTTTATACTCAGTGTTAAAGTATTTTCGTAAAAATATTAATTTTCGATATCATTTTTAGAAAATATTTTCTCTTTCTCATAAACATATTTCCACGTTCACGCGTTTGAAACATCTATACCATTGTAGACGACGCGACCCTTCCAGGCCAGCAATATCCGGCTTTGGAAGGAAATTCAATCATTGACAACAATCAAGGACATTATCATCAAAAACATCTTCAAAATAAACTTATCAGTATCTAACAAAAAAAAAAATTTTTATTGTCCTATATTTTATATTTCCTATAAGCATTTATTCCGTGTGAAAATAATAATTTAGATTGTAAATGTATTGTTAGTTGTTAGTAAAACTGAATTCTATTTTAGTAAGTAATGTTAGGGCGCTTGTGCACTACAAGGAATTTTACTGTCCGGCATTCCGATTTTTTACGGTCCGGTGTGGCATGAAAAAACCGATGAATTGCTTGTGCACCTGTCCGTCTTTACTCGGATCAGTGCGGTACAGTTCAAGGAAGTTTGGCGGTATAATGCTATCATAAATGATTGTTTTTGCATTTTACAAGAAACGAGTAAAAAATATAGAAGGTGAAATATTATATTATTTCGTTATAATAAAAAGTAAAGTTCCGTAAGAGATTTAAAATGCGTGTTTCAATTATTTATTTTAATCGGTGACGAGGAGCTAAAGCTATTCCCACTTGAACTTTAACTTACCAACACTTACTTAGATAATAATTATAGGTCAATGCTTGGTCAATGTATATAAAATAACAATACCGACTTCTCAAATCTCATTGCCAACTAAAAGAAAGTAAAACAAGAGCTTGCTTTCAATTGGCATATGCAGTAAAAACAGTAAAATCCAAGCAAGTGGGCATTGGAAACAATTATACCTACAGCGACTCGTAGACACAAAAAACCATCCGGAATAGGGAAAAGTAAAATGTCGGACAGTAAAATTACGTATAGTGCACAAGCTAGTATATAGATTAATGGCGTGCCATACCGGACCGTAAAAAATCGGAATGCCGGACCGTAAAATTCCTTGTAGTGGACAAACGCCCTTAGTTTTGCTTTCGTTCTTATTTCCAGTTTCCACAGACCCCTTTTATAGGATAAAAGCCTCCTCCTTTTCCTATAAAAACTTGTAATTCAGCGCTGGTAACAATGACTAATTCGCATGTACTCTTGGTTGTTAACAATGTGTTACTTATCCATATTTATCCTTCAATTTGACTTATTTGATTTTTACCCGAAAATACTTTACATGTAAATTGAATTCCGAGCGCCTCGCTAATGGAATTCCTATCACATTCAGATTGGTATGTGACATTTGCTTTGTGGTACGGCTGAAATATTATTACTTTTATCATTGGGTGACTAGTCAGGTTATGAAAATTATTAGGTAAGAAGCCGAATTTAAAATTGTATCCATGGTTTAGAAAGAATAACATAACAATTGTTAATATAACAATATTTCTTAATTACCTACATAGTGTTTGTGAAACAATGATTTACCAATTTTCCAATTAAAAAGTATCTGCACCTACTTTTTAGAACAAGTAAAAGTCAATTCAGATACTTAACTAAATAAATTAAAACAGAGCAGCAAAAGAAGTTTCACAACTTCTTGAGTTTTTATTAAAAGGGGCGAAAAGGTGTTATAATACTACAATGTCTAGAACTTTTCAGATAAAAACTTTAGCAATTTTCTTTCTAATCAATTTTGAATTCGATAAATCGTAAACTGCTCTAATTGTGATTCAGAATTTACATCAGTTTTTTAAAGAGAGCAGAAATTGATTATCCTGTTCAATATCAATTACTTTCATATTATATAATATTACATTAGATTATAGTATGTATATAATGTGAAATCTTATATTTAGATGTTTGGAGCTCTCTAGCACGCGGTTAACAGGCTTCAATTAATTATTATTAAAGCTAAAATAGTAATACGTATCGAGCATTTCTCCAGCAGTATTCGATTAATAATAAAATAACCTAGTCAATATTATAGCATAGTATGTAGATATTGTATTTTAGTGCTATTATTGATGAATATTTAAAATATATCATGATTTAGTTCGAAGAAATAATTATACTCTTTATCATCATCTTCATCAGACTATAATATAATATGTTCTCACTGCAGAGACATGGGCCTCCTAAGAAGGCCATAATTATCATTGTGTATAACATAGTAGGTACCTACTAGAACCAAAGGTCGATCGCCAATGGATATAACTGAAAGAATCTCAATTCAGTTAGAGTTCTCGTTTGACTACTTGCCGGTAAATACAATGAAGCAAACAAACAAATAAACTACACGATACACATCACGGTTTAGTATATTGAATGAATAAATGTAGAAACCCATATAAATTGTTGTTTATAAAACAAGAGAGCTACAATTGAACCATTACGGATAGTGCTCGTAAAACACGAAACAGATAATATAATATAGATCTGACTGCTAACTCAAGCTTATAATCAGGGCCGCGCCGACCCCCGGCAGCGCCTGTGTGCGAAACCTATGAAGCGCCTCTTATTTTATAAAAATTCAATGCGCACCTTACACACACACACTTTCAATCAAATGATTGTTCATTTGTTTTGTTTTGCCTTAGCTATCTCGTTCGTTAAAATCGGGGAATACCCACCCCCGGGCCCCGCTTGCGTCGCACGCATCGCATCGGGTTGCGTTCAGAAACTCACTCATTCATATTTAGTCCACTCATTATATACATTTAAAAAAAAGTGAATTTGCGCATCTAATTTTTTGATATATTGTAGGGATACCCAGAAAAGCTTAACTTGAGTTTTTCGACCAAGATTTCCTATGAGCTTTCGCCGCCATCTTAAAAAAAAGGTGTAAAATTTGTTTTTCGGCAATAACTCGGCTATCCGATGAAATTCGGAAATCACTTATAAGACACTTTTTGTTCCTTTTTTTATGCTCTACAATTAATCGATAAAGTAAAAAAAATATGTGCGTGTACTAGTGTACACACGTACGAAGTGAAACTTCTTTATGACCTTATTTTTCAAAAAATAATTTACTATATGCAACTTTACAGAAATACTTCAAATCACGCGTGGTAGGGATAAGAAAAAGATAGCGCGTAACGGAAAAAGTCACGCGTAATGAAAAAATGTTACACTCAATTTTTTTCCAACCCCGATAAAGAAGTTTCACTTCAAAAATTCAGGACACATTTTTAGTTTTTTGCTTTTTTTTGTTTAGGACATAATACATATACCTACATTATGTATAATATGTATCTAATACATATACATGTATTTAAAAAATCGTAGAATTCGAACTTGTAGAGAATATTCAGACCTACAATTTTCTTTTTGGAGTTTTTTAGTTGGACAAAAATTACGATCTCCAGCGCGCCGCAGAGTCGGTGAATTCACGCTCACCGTCGAGCGAGCTGCTCGCTCGGTTGTGTTCGCATGGCGAATCGAATGGGAAATTGTTTAGGAAATTGATGGGATAAAAAATAAGTACATAGACCAGACTTTAGAACAAATTAAAGATCACACTAAAGTATATTTTTTAAACAAATAATGTGTTTGTGCAGTAAAAAAAAAAGTTGAACTGTACATTTGAGCGAAAAAAAGTACAACACACGGTAAAATGAATGAAAAATGGTTTCAAGAAAATTTTGTAATTGAAAAAATGCAAACACACTCGTCAAAACGGATGCCAGGTCTTACAATAATTTTTTACTTTATCGATCGATTTCTCGATAACTATGCACGATACAGTAAAAATGGTCAGGACTTAATTGTAGAGCATAAAAAAAGGAACAAAAAGTGTCTTATAAGTGATTTCCGAATTTCATCGGATAGCCGAGTTATTGCCGAAAAACCAATTTTACCCCTTTTTTCAAGATGGCGACGAAAGCTCATAGGAAATCTTGGTCGAAAAACTCAAGTTAAGCTTTTCTAGGTATCCCCTACAACATATTATCAAAAAAATAGATGCGCAAATTCACTTTCTTTTATTTGCCTTTTTTTTTCGGACGAAATGAGTGGACTAATTTCATACTCATACAAACTCGGCGCCTCTACGGTTTAAAATAACTAGTACTTTTTCTCTGGTTCAAAGAACTGCCGCCGTTTTAACGTTGAGCTCGTAAGGAATGTAAACTAAAACCCTAAACGTAAAATGAAACCATAAACGTGAATAATAATAAACATTAAATATTGAGAGACTTGTTCAATAAGCGTTATAGATGTTTTGTTGTTTACAAGGCCTATGTTGCGCCTATTGTACCTACTTACTTGTCGATACTCCACTACAAAAAACAATCATAAAGGTAACAAAAATAATTTTGGTGGCAGTGGCGCGGGCGGCGCGGCGCCCCTATTGTCTTGGCGCCTGTGTGCGCCGCACACTTCGCACACAGGGGCGGCTCGGCCCTGCTTATAATCTGCCTTCACGCTATTCTTACACAATGGGAATTAACTATAACGCTGTTTTTTGGGTCATAAAATATTTTAAGCTGAATGTAAACATCGTTTTATTGATGTGTTTCTTCCAGCGTAAACACATTTAAGTATAGGTACTTTCTAAACAGTCATTAAAAGACGTTTATATAATATGTTGTTTTACTCACATTCTAGAACTATTTTTAATTATCACTTTTGGAACTAGATGAATTCCGCAGATGTATGTTACACTTGTTAAATTACTACTGAAAATGTAGTTACTACTAAATTATTACTGAAAATGTTTCTTTACATAACTACAATCGTTTGTCAATAGTCAGTACTTAGTCCCTACCAGGCTTGGAACCCCATACAGGCCCATACCACACCATCGCTTCATTCTTTCAAAGGTGTATTTGTGACGATATTTAAGTATAAAAACATGTCGACCCGATCTTTAAAATGAAAATCTGTAATCGTAATTTTTTATTCTTTAAAGTTTTAAATTAATCCTTAGTGAATTTCAACTAACGTCAAGTACATACTCCGAAATAAAATTACTTTAGAATGATTTTTTAAACGTTCAATGTTATTTTCATTTTATCGAATTTAATGTTTGATTATGAAGGCAAAATTGCCGCTCTACCTTTGGTTATGAAATAAGTAATAAGAAAATGTGTTCGTTCATTGTGGTTTAGTCTACAAAACATACGTCTGACATTATATTGACGGCTAACGTACATAAGAAATCACAAGTTTATGTTCATTTCAAATACAAATAGCAAATACTGTAACATCATCACTCTATATTTATTCGTGACTGTTATTTTTACGATCTTTGAAGAGAAGATTCATTAACAGTCATAAATAACATCTGTAGAAGATTTGACTGTTTCATATTCGATTAAATGACGAGGCCATATATTCACGTCGCGTCTATTACTTAAATAGGTCAAAGGTTGGAGCAAGTAAAATGTAGCGACAATGTAGTTAGTTGGGAAATATCACATTCACATCTATGGATTCATTTGTCATTAAGGCACTATTTATACTGTAATTACTCTATATTTATAGAAATGTGAGCGATACGCAATGAACCCAAAGAATAAAGTGCGCTTCTCATTAAAAACCTTTTTTAATGAAGTATTTTGAATAAATTGTTATGAAAATTCATCCTATTCTTTTAAAAGTAAAGCTCATAATATTATGACGTAATTCTGCACATAAAATTCAAAAATTCAACACGAATTACCTGAAAATTCAAATAAACCCGACTGGACGACTTTCCATTGGATGTCAACGCATGTCTGAATATTAGATAAATGAGCTAGGCATTCTGAAATAACTCAACGGAAATAGAAATCTAGTTGGTAGATCAGTACATACTACAAATAGTAGCAACATCTAAATAATATTGTTTATATTAATAAGCATTTTATCATAAAAAGTTACTACTGAACTCTACTCAAATATAACCTGGCAAAAAATGCAGAGAAAATGCCGCAGTAATTCAGAAATAACATTAGTGTCAAATTTAATTGAGTATCAAGGTAATTGAAAACAACTATTTCTTATAATACCAAATCTACTCAAACGTTTCAATGACTATTTCACGAGGTAATAAAAAAAGGAATATAATTATTATAATGTAGGTAAGTACTTATTGTGCGTGGTGTCCTTTCTATTTCGTGGAAATTTAGAAATCTTTATATCCAATGTTCTTAAATATGCCCATTACAGTAATATACACCCACATTCCATTTGACAAAACAGCTCTTTATAAATAAAAATAATAGTGTCGTTTATTTGAAGATTTACCCTTTATTTTCGTAAAAACCCTTACATTCATCTTCGTGTCGTGAATAAAGTAGACGAGAAACACCTTCATGGACATAAATTGTAGCACTTTGTTCTGGAAAACCGTAATTTGTTTACAAAATAGAAGCACAAAGTTTGAAGATTATGTTGTTTTACGCCACTTTCGTCGTAATAATAACGTTGACGAGACACAATTAATTTATTTCATTTTAATTAATAAATCTATAATACTTTTATATTATTTTGAATGCTGAAGATTTTGTTTGTTTGTTTGAACGCGCTAATCTAAGGAACTACTGGTTCATGATAGCACATTTATCGAGGAAGGCTATAGGCTATAGGCTTATATCATCACGCTCAGACTAACAGGAGCGGAGCAATGCTGGTGATCCCGCGGAGCACAGCTAGTATAAGATAAAAGTTGTTTTATCAAATTATATTCAATGTTTATTTCTATATAAAGTATTCTAACCGCTATATATATTACATATTTGAGACATGTTACAATTGTAGAAATTATTTTTATGAATTATTAGAAATTTGTATAAATTTATACCCGAACCACGTCAAAATATAATGCGAAACAATTAAACTTTTGATATTATTAAGAATTATAAAACAAAAACGGTTTCAAAATAATTTTATTAACTCAGGAGACTCTACATTTTGAGAGTATCTACGAATATGAGAGGTCTATATTCTTTCAATTTAGCAAAAATATCATAATTAACAATATATTAATACGTTCTTGATAAAGTTTACTTTGAATTTTAAATATAATTCAAACTTACCTAACTATATCTACACAATGTGAAATTGTTTCTCTACTTTTATAACAATGTACATTTTTGGTAAACTTAATATTACATAAAAAAACAGAAAGGTATATAACCATATAAAAGTGGTACAGAAATTAATATAAGTTACCAATATGTTATACGTAGGTAGGTAGCTACGCCAATTAAAAAAAATCTCGTAACGTACATATCTCTATATAATTGGTTTTATTCGAATAGATACACATTCAACGTTTGATCCTTTTCAGTGCAGCGATATTAGAGCAGGCTCCAAGGAGATGTTCGTTTGCAAAAATAGCGGACCTAAATCTGACTGCTGATAAGTGATATATATTGTATATATCAAATCCACCACATACATATAGCTCACTTATATTATATTACGAACTATTAAATCAGTAAACAATGGACTATTGTTAATTATTTAAAATAATAATTTAAAAAATATATTCATGAGTTTTCAATCTATAGTGGTTTAAAGTTAACTCAAAAATGGAGCATTTTCGTAAATTTTCTAAAAAATCTTAGATAAAGTGTAAGAAATGTTATAGTATGCTATATATTCGTGATCTACTCAATAAGCTCTTTCATTTGATACCCCACACGGCATGTTTTGGAAATTTTTATTTTTTTCTTTGTATGCCATATTTAATTACCAGGGTGCGGGGAGGGGGACCACAAAACTGGTTGGCAACATCTGTCTATAGGATGTCTGGGATCTATAAAATATATATCAGAAGTCAGATTTAGGTCCGCTATTTTTGCAAACGAACATCTCCTTGGAGCCTGCTCTATATTGTCAATAGCTTTATTTTGTAGAAACTGTCAATCTTATTCTGCCATTCATTAAAATTGCAGGAGTCATAAAAAAGCAAAACAGTGCTGAAAACATTCCTTCTTATTTTTTCGGTAGATATTAAAGGATTTTCATTAGACATTCCTTAATATCTTAATTGTCACCGAAAAGCACGGCAAAAAAAGCTCGTTAATATGCATTTCAATAAATTCGAATACTCTTTTATTTATTAGAAGCGTAAGTATAATATAATCTATAATATAAAAATGAATCGCAAAATGTGTTGGTAAGCGCATAACTCGAGAACGGCTGAACCGATTTCGATAATTCTTTTTGTATTATATTCCTTGAAGTACGAGGATGGTTTTTATGTAGAGAAAACGTAAACATGTACCACGGGCGAAGCCGGGGCGGACCGCTAGTTTATAATAATTTTGACTAAATTATAGAGTTTTATTTAGCATAAACGGGTAACCTTTTTAAATTATTTCAGCAAGAAAGCACTTTCATTAGTTTATCACTATAGTACAATAAAATATTTTTTCACGCATTTGAACACGCCCAGCATTTCCCCAATGATTTGGCAACTCTTACTCTCCTAATTTTAAATTGTAATCTCTCTGAGTCAACGCTCTCTTGGCTCTAACACCAAAAATAAACCCCTCTCGAAGACCAACGTTTCGTATTAACTGCAATCGCACAACAATCGGTATGCGCTGAAGTCACTTTTCGAACAATTATTAGATACGTAACTAAACATTGGGTAAAAAATGGCCAGGTGCCAATATGTATCGATCAGTTGGCCTGGTAATAATTATTATAAGATGAATATCATTTAATGAACGGGATGCGCACGTAGTAAGAAGTATTTGGCAATGACTCAATAATTTTCACTTTTCAACGAGCGAACGTATAAACTGTTTATTTACGTTCCATTGATTATATTAATAAAAGCTATTAGTTCTTAATTAAATGATAAATAAATTCGATCGATAATATTAATAGACCTTTTCCATCGTTCAATCGCGTCAATTGAAGAAGAATTTCTGATTTTCAATTAATATTTATTACTGAACTTGACTTAAATATCACCTTCACTAGAGCTGAAAGTTTAATAAATGCCAGTTTTTCAATTTAAACGTAAGAAATAATTAAAAGCTGCCCTTACAAAGTAAACAACAAATACTTAGGTTTATATAATACCTAGGTAGACCGTACTTTTCTTAATGTTTGTTAACATCATTTTTTTCACAAAAAGAAGAGAATCAAAATTGGTATCTTTTTATTGTCAAAACATATATCTACTACCTTTTAATTATGTACGTAGTATGCTGTATGCATACTCCGTTAAATGAGTACCATACGTGGAAATAATGTAGATATACATATTACCTATGAGAAAAAAATGCAATAAATTCTATATCAGCTAATTCATAGTTTTATTTCTATCGCAACACCTACTCATTTCAATTAAGCAATTGAGGTGCCGCGGACGTTATCTGTTTTATTTTTTATATGAGAGTTTTAAATGTCAATGGTAATTAACTAAAATTCTCTAACATACAACAGCACTATACAAACATTCAACACACAATAATGGTTGTATGTCTAATCCTAACGAGGTGTTTGGCAATTGTTTCGTGTAGTTACACTCCAAACAAACAACGATTTAGGGCAAGCGTCTGCCTTTAATTTATAGATGACAAATTCTATTTTGCGCTTACAGCGGCGGAACGATTAATCAATTTGTATTCAATCAATTCATGAAATAAACCATTCATAAAACAGTGAATACATAATCTAAAATTAGATAGGTTTATTAACTTTTATTGAACGTTTAATGCCAATCAAATATATTTAATATTAATTATCTATGTTAATCAAAACTGAAATATTTTATGTAACCTATTTTCAGTTTTAATCTATACCTACTAATAGTTCAAAGTTGTAGGGTTTGTTAGATCTGGTTGAATTGGCTATTCTCAAGAACGATTGATCCGATTATGAATTATATATTTTCATCTATTATATTTTCATGAATATATTTTCTTCAGATCGCAAAGGAGCGATTTCATGTTACAGTTTTGTGCCTAGACTCTGAAGAGAGTATAGAGAATAGAGTAACCTAGACCAAGACTACTCATGGGAACTTTCTTTGGCCAGGCGTGTAAAATTGCGGATAACATCTATTTTTTTTTTTTGCTTCATTTCATGCTCGGCCGTAGCCAGGGTGAACAGCTAGATTCATTAGAAATTACGGAGAATTATTTACTCGCCATAGTACATTCAAAATGACGCATCTGTGTGGATAAGCCCAGCAATTAAAAATATGGAGATTACAGACAGAAAATTTTTAAACCGTCATAAAAATGTAATCCTTTCACAAACATTGACGAAATTAACCCATTAAACATGATTAATAAACGTGGTTATACAGAGTTTGAAATAAAAGAAAGAAAAAATGCTGACATCACGAAGCGGACGGTCCACATCCATCTATCATAACATAACAATATCATCGTGAAATATTTTTATGCTGGACTATTAAACCGCAGCGGAGTTTATTGCGGCGACCATGAAAGTGGCAATTGGCATCTAATCCAATTTTACAGACAGCTGTCCGTTACTTGAGAAATCCATTGCATACTTCGGGGCATGGGTATATTGTGCTTGGATCGACAAAGAATAATTAGTTAAAAACAATCAGTTTTTTTGTTACCTTTATAAAAATTATATACACCTAGGTATTGTGATAATTCATCTACTAAAATCAAATATGAAAAATGTTTAGTGTCTTTATCAATCGCCTACATGCCCACTTAAACTCATCGAACAATTAATTAATTTAAACAATCGAAATGAAAATGATAATTTAATATAGTATCGACCAAAATAACTTTGATCTTTATTTATAATGCATACAGTATAAATAGAAAATAATAAAAATACTTACTCAACCGCGATAGTTTGTCAAACTAAAAAAAACATACACAATAAAATAAAACACAAAT
The DNA here is from genome assembly GCA_907164685.1 of Colias eurytheme. Taxonomy (NCBI): domain Eukaryota; kingdom Metazoa; phylum Arthropoda; class Insecta; order Lepidoptera; family Pieridae; genus Colias; species Colias eurytheme. The sequence goes on along the minus strand of CAJQZN010036912.1, from coordinate 5,383 downwards.
TTTCACTTCTTATAATAATTTACAAAAAATAATTAGTCTGTATAATTATTAAAAGTTTTTTCGCGAAAAATATGAACGGCTTATCGTTGAGACGAATGAGCAACGCGACCTACCCCTGCAGAGCGAGAATGACTACTGAAATACTTATAACAGCCGTGGAATAGCGAAGCACCACACTAGGTAGGAGAATTACTGAAAGGCGAAAGCTCAATTATTACAAGACGCCTTTATGGTTAATACATACTAGATATTATTTATTTACTAAATTACAAACAAAATAAAGATGTCCCAAAAGTTACATTCAGACTGACCTGGATACGATTTTTAAAATATTAAAAAATTATATGAATATAAGTTTAGTACTTATATTCATATAATTTTTCATTTCAAATATTGTTGGGTAGATACTACACTGGTCTATGTGATTTAGCTTTTTTGGAAAATTTCATCGCCCTCCATAGATAAATATTAGATAGATAAATAAATAGATTTTTATTTTTATTTATTTATTACAATTTACAAGAAGTAGAGCCTTAACAAATTTTCTATTTTCCTTGCGCTTACTTTCTTTCTTCAAATTATTTCTTTAGAAGATTAACATTTATGTTAGGTTCATAAATAAAATCAAAGAATTAAAAAAATAAAAATATATAAGTTTCAAGACTGTTACAGTAATTGCTAAAAACGTGGGACAAAATCTCTGTAAGTAATTGAATTGGATTTAAATCTCCTCCTACCTTATGCGGTATGCCCCGTATTATTATGCCCCTAAATTTTATATATTAAAAAAGAATATATAATATTTGTCTAATATTACGTTACCTATTACCCACTATAGCTAGTAGGTATAGCATTATGTTATCTGATATACCAGTATATTATTCTATTATTTGTGGTCATACCTAAGCATTTTACTGTAGGTATTCTAAACTATAACGAATCAAATTCGAAATAACATTTTAGATACCTATCATAGGTATAGGTAATAGGAACTCCACAACTACTAAATAGTAAGACGAAATGTGTGCTCAAACAATAGGGTTGTAACGTTTTACTACCTTTTGTTGTAGCCACCACCTCGTTCTATCATCATTAAAGCTCAGAGCACATTAAATGCAACGTTTAACAAGAAGAAAAGTTGTAGTCCAATTTCAAGAGTGACATAGATAAATAAAAACTTTTAAATTACATACTTTGCAAGTAATGGATGTGTTGTGTTATGTCTACTGGAGCTTAGATAACTGCGTTAAAAACAACCGACTTCAAACTTGCACTTGCAACATTTACAAATATACAGACAAAAATGCTCATAAAATAAAAACTACTGGGCCTATCCGAATAAAATTTTTATGGGACCAATTCGACACCATCCCTCGGAAGTAATCGGTGTACATACATTAAAAAAAAAAAAACATACCGGCCGAATTGATAACCTCCTCCTTTTTTTTGAAGTCGGTTAAAAACATACCGGCCAAATTGATAACCTCCTCCTTTTTTTTGAAGTCGGTTAAAAATGTCACATAATTATGGCGGTGATTTTTGTTAACTTTACTTTCCAGTTTCCACTCCTTCAATATAGTGGCTCAATTAATTTCGCGCCATTTCCGAGTAGCGAGTGTAGAGCGTTGTTGATATTTGGGCATAAAATTAATCCTTATTAGTTAATACCGACGTAAATGCGTTGATTTAAAAAAATAATTCAACCATTTGTACCGGGCTAATTTATGAACAGGTACGTAATCATCGTCCTGCAGCCATGTATAGGAAAATCGCCATGTCATACTTTTCAGACAGTTCCAAATGGTCGCCATACCGCCGAAAATCAGCAATTTTTTTTTTCGCTATACATTCACGTCGGTATGGCGGGCTGTAAGTCACACCGGAAAAGTATGGCATGATACTACCGCCTACTTCTTTATTATGGGCTATCGGTAAATCCAAAATTTTTTGTGTTACAAATCGTTCTTCCGTAATTTATCCGACGTGTTCGACTAACGCCCATGCGACTAGTTCCCCGGTACCAGCGTTCTGACCTTCATTTTGCACGCCTCATAAGCGAAGCGTTGAGGTGGGTACTACTGTCACTTCGCGCAAAACATCTGATTTTTCAAACTTAAAATGTCTTTATGTATCATACATTGCACTTGTAAGATAATACATACACACACATATTAAGAAAAAACACTATTTTTAACATTCATGATATTTTTATGTCATTTTTGTTATTTAAACTAGTTAAAAAACAGTTTTAAAAAGTTCTGTCTTGGACGTCCGTGTGTCTGTATGTGCGGAGGATTTTCTTGTTAACACGATAGCGACCGAAATACTTTACTAATCGAGTCTTTTTTTTTCTCTTACGCTTGAGTATGCTCAGGAATAGAACCCTTTCATTTTTCAGGGTCTGATTCGATGTGGTTTAATTGTTATTAAATAAACAAAAATAATAATTAATAAATAATTATTAAAAAAAAATTATGAGGCGTGCACTTTTGGATTTTCTAAACTATTTTTTCTTTTTGTCATTGCGTACTAAGACCCCTGTAGAACCGCCATCCTGTTACAAATGACCCAAAATTGTGTGTCAGTATCTCCCGGCCTATCAAGGAGATTTAACAGCATTGTTGATGAAAGTTCCCAGACGACTGGTTTCTTTCAGACATCTTCAACAATAATTATTATCGTCTTATTTCAAGTAGGTAATTTACATAAAACCCTAACAGACTTCGCAATTATAAATCACCGAAATGGTGGTTTAACAAAAGATTTCTTAACGAAAAAACTGACAGTTTTGTACTTTAAATTATTTAAATGAGTAAAATATATTTCTCTATAACTTAAAACTTAAAAGATAAGTCTAAATTCACGTCTCCTTAGGTGATCCATTTAAAATTCCTCGTAGGATATTTAATATTTACCACTTTATTTTTTTATAAGGTGAACCACAAGGTGAACCGAGGCGATTGTGATTTGTGACTATCAACAGCTTTGAAATTTAAACTCTACCTTTTGCCATGTTAGTTATAACATTCTATTAAACTCCTATGAACGTTTTCATATTAAAATAATTGTAAACAAGTGTACATTAATTACATATTATGTATATTAGAAAAATCGGTTAAGTGCGAGTCGGACTCGTAACACTAAGGGTTCCGTACAAATAAGCTTTTTTTTCTTTAAGTGCATAATAATTATTATGTACTAGCCTTCCGCCCGCGGCTTTGCCGCTTTTTCAAAGAAATACCCGCATAGTTCCCGTTCCCGTCCGATTTCCGGGATAAGACCTATCCTATGTGTTAATCCAAGTTACCCTCTATAGGTATGTGTGCTTAATTTCAATTTTCATTGTAATCGGTTCAGTAGTAGGTATTTGCGTGAAAGAGTAACACACACATACACATCCTCACGAACGTTCGCATTTATAATATTATATTATAGCTGTGATTATAGCATTAATAACATATATTTTAAAATAAATCTTGTATTATTTTATTAATACCTCTGTCGTGAACACAGAACATAATATATGGTCCGGGAGCCAGCAGCAGATTTTATGACCAAGTTCCTCTCAAGCGGTAATTAGTAAAATGCATCAAAGTATAGTATTATGAAGCCTCGTGAACGTCAGCTGGAGCTCGGTTGGGGGGAAGAGCGGTTGTAGCCTCCCGTATCAGCTGACGGTTTTTCCACCAAGATACAGCCAGCTGACATATATATTTATCCACAGTTACATACATATAAGCTATCATCAGGTAAATTTTTGTTTGAGAGGAAATAACGGAAAATAAATTTTTCTTTAAATTTAACTTTCATGTTCGAGACACCAGCTGACGTATAATACACCATGTTGTAACCAGCTGACTATTTTTTTTCGTTGAGATATTGGGTTAGCTACAATTTGACAAATTTTTAGCTGAGAGGAAATGAATGAATGAATGTATTTGTGCGTGGGAGGCTACAACCGCTCACCCCCCTAACCGAGCGCCAGCTGACGTTCACGAGGCTTTATAATACTATACTCTCATGCGTCTGACGAATTATCTCTTGAGAGGAAATAGTTAACCAAATTTGCACCTGGCTCCCTAACCAATATACTCAGGGGAGGTCGTGAAGTTATTATGAAGTATGAACTGACATAAACTTGAATATTGATTTATCATCATTTGGATTCATTACCAATAGATGTCACTATTATCAATAACGAGATTATCAGTGTAATTTTGTTTTTATACTGCATAATTGTTTTATTTACGTCTTATTCTTTTCATTTTTTGAAGTGAATATTCTAAAGATTCTATAAATATTTTACGCGCCTACGTGTTGCCGTTATCAGTATAGAGCAGAAAAAAATCTTTGCCTAGTTTGGGAGACCTCTTAATTATTTACATACATATTTATTCTTATTTTTAGTGTTTGTTGTCATATCGGTATCAGAATTACAGAAATACATACCAATTCTCTGAAATTTTCAAATTTCTATCACGTTTTATACTATACAGCCTGGTGTCAGACGGACGGATAGACAGAAAGCGACGTGTCAGTACCTTTTTGGTATTGAACCCTAAAAAGAACCAAGCCAAGCTGTAGAATTTCCTTTTGAGATTTATTAGACTATAGCACAATAATAGTAAGAAATATTATTATATGAAAATCTGACATTTATTATATTTATGTTATATTTAGAATTAAGTAATATAATAATATCAAAATAACAGAAAATTAACTAGCAAACCTATCTTGCTCGTGTTAAGTTGTTAAGTAGTGTAGCCATATTGTTGTATTATAGTAGTTGTAACTTGGCTCCCTCGTTGCCACCACCCAACTGTCTTTTGCCCATTTCTAATTTTATTCATTGAAAATACAAAACTTAAATAGCGTTCCATTTATAGCCTTTGAAATCCTAAAAATGGTTATACACACAGGTTATACAACTATAGGTGATATGACCTAAATTACTCGTATCAAAAAAAATTGGCATTGTTTAATAATACAACTTTGACGCTTACTTCATATAGTCAAGTTGTCACTTGTCAGATGTCACTACGTGCAATGTACGCTATGTGTTTTTAAGTTTTGGCTTCTTAATTGTTTTCGCAACAATACATTTTTTATTTTATTTCATTAAATCTGCAGTGCCCAAATAATTCCATACAGCAAGATTTCAATGGTCTTCATTGTTGCATTACCTGCTAGACATTCGTAAACTTGTTTTAGTCTCACCATATACAAAAACTTACTGGAAACCTGAAAAACTAAACAAAAAACCACGGCGTCGCTAAAATCTGAAGAACTTAATCTATTAGAGAAGGACAAGTGGTACAAGGTACAATAATTTGTTCAGTTTTTAAGTTTAAGAGCATGGTTTATTTCTTGAAAAGACCTTAAA
>CAJQZN010036909.1:0-20217 GCA_907164685.1 Colias eurytheme | reverse complement strand
CAGATCGCGGTACTTGCGTTGTCTACTTAAATATATATGTCTGTGGTTAATACGTACCTACATATTAAAATTCCATTCGCAAGACACCTAACTCGGCTTCAATTTAAATGAAGAGTCCTTTCGTTCTAAGTAGGACGTCGATAATTTTCACCTCTATTGGGAGCGTGCATGTTTAAGTAGATAAACAAATCATGTCATTTCTATAGCCTCATTTGATTGTCCTCAATTTAACATGTAGGTATCCCTGATGTCGTCTTCCAAAAGCTCCTGTGCTCAAAATTCCATTACAATCAAGGTTATCTTTTCTTAAATCGGAATAGTTATTGCATGATTTAAGGATATTGATTACAATATTGTAGTATTTGTGCCAAGTTAAATGTGGTAATTTCTAATAATGCTGTACATTAAGAACACGTTTTAAAAGTTATGTAGGGGCTATCGTAGGCGAACTAAGTGCGAATAGCTGATTGGAGGTTATTCAACTGGTGACTAGACAGAAATAGCGCGATCACTCGTGGCATCTCGCACACCTCTGTTGACGTCGCACCTCCCCACCGTATACGCATTTCCGGGATACGGCCCCGCTCACTCTAAACGACATGATGATGGCAAGATAGCTTTTTTGTGTCTATCGTCATTTGAACAGCTGCAGCTTACTCCTCGCGTGAGGGAAACTGAAATTTTGTACATGCCCCAAATCTACCGACTAACGTACCCTAGTCATGAATTGCGTTCGATCGATACGTCTAGCGAATAAAACAATTTGCCATAAAATGGTCGATAATAAATTATTGTGACCCGATGTATCAACGTGTGATGTCACCGTTCGGAGACGGAGATTTATGTCTTCCCTCAATTTTACATCGTCGATCGGTGGCAGGCGGCGTCGCGGCTATGGCAGTCTTCTGGTGGTTATTTATAGAGGCGCCGAGACGCCGGCCTCACACTATCTCGCATGTTAATTGGCTACTTGCTCCGCATTTTTCCTGACGTGACCGTTCACGCGACGCCAATGCCATCGATGAGGCCGGTGGTGGCCGATAAACATTGACACCTTTACCGCTCTTCCTGATGCGGTTAGCCGGAGGAGGGCTTCTGTTACATGATCCACGGTATTGCTTTACACAAACATGACAGATTGTGGCATTATATGCAGTATGGAGGAAAAATAAAATATTTAGTCTGTATTTATTGACTAGATTTTATCGCTCTTAGGTCAATGGTACGACTCCGTAATACTGAATAATGATCTTATAACACGAATATTGTTCGAGAACCATGTTACACCGTGAACCTTGAATTTAATATAATAAAATTGTCTAAGTACATACAGTATTATATTTTTGTGGTTATGAAAAGTATACACGAAGAGCTTTTCAAAATGAATCAGAAAAGTATACCTGAGAATTCAGCAGAAAATTATGAATTAAATGTGTATATTTATGTGCATGCAAAACGCGCATTGCGTCGACCCCATTTGCTCTCAATAATAATTTTATAAAAGAACATTTTAATTGGTATTCAATAATGATTAGACCAGATAGATTATGACTAAACAAGTAGATAAAAGAATTTTGTTCATTAAAACATGAAAACTTTTGCGCATATGAATATGATGCATTAATATAATGTACTATGTACCTAGTAAGTGCATGCATAGTAGAGCCATTTTAATAGGCAACATTTGACAGTTCAACAAAATTCAACAACGTAACCTAGTAACGACGACATAGAATAATATACTACATAATATTTCGTTTTGTGAGAACTGCACATTTGCTTAACTTTTTTCATTTACGATTACATATTTATAATAATAATGAACGATACAAGTAATTTTAAGATTTGGTTTTACTGATATTAACCATTCTAAACATAATAAACAATTTCTAATTTAAAGAACTGATGTCGCTACAATTTTGTGTCAATAAACCTTTTTTATTTTTAAATACCAGAGACGTTTCTCAAAAAATCGCAATCTGACATCTAGAATCGAATGCATTGATTACTTGTGAATAAAAAATCATCATAAATTAATAAATGCGTTGTGTTTTTTTTAATTATGTAGATACTTGTCTTATTTTGCTCCTTAAATTTACGAAAGAAAGTATATTACTGGGACAGGGATTCGCCTGATGAATTTTAAAATTGACATGTGTTTCAAGTTCGATTGACAAAATAATGTTTCAAGTCCGTATCGATTAATTCACTTTAATCGATGTTTTTAAGCAGGTTACCTCTCTTCGAAGATAAAATTAATAGACGTCAAATGTAGCCTATTAAATTGGCTCGACTATAGTACATGTTAAAAGTAAACAAAATATATCATTATGTTCTAAATATATTAAGAAACAATTTATCAAAAGATATTTTAATTAAATTCTATAAGCGTCTAAAATGTAATTCCAAGAGAGCCAAAAGTACGACTTACGACCAGGTTAAAAGCAAATTAATATGGCCAAGTCGTCACTCACGTATAATATAATGAAACTTTCTTCTCATGCAATTTTTTTTTACTTTTAAATTACTTAGGTACAAAAACAAACTATAAGTGTTTGTAGATACGCATTATGTTAGTGCTATATTCTATTTCTACCAGAGGAATGGTTACTAAAGTAATTGGTGCCGTGTACGGTTTGCCGAGCGCCCTACTTCCGCCTCGTAACCCGTGTTTATTGCAAGTATCGTCTACAGACACGCCGGGTACATTCCGATTTCTAATCGTCTTATCACTTGTAGAATTGATTATTGGGGGTTGAATTATTGTAAGATTCAATTAATAAAAATAGATGATTAAAAGTTACAGTTACATATTTTATTTATCGTATCAGTACAGAAGAAACCATTTAAATAAGAAAATAATATATTATTATGTATCATGATGCTTTACTCGATTTCGTATAAAAAATAGCCTTGTTTTTTTTTGAAATCAATCCGTTTTGTGCAGTCTTGTGTAATTCCATACGAAATTCAGGCCATCAGCTGCATGTAAAAATTAGCCATATCAGCTATAGTTTTAGAAGGTTTGTGAGTAAGAGCAACAAATATTAAATCTTTAAGATTTATAATATTATCGAGATCGTTTAAAAATAATGAGACTAAAGACGGGAATTACTTTATGAAAAATGAGCACAGATGACACATCCACTGTGACACGGTTAAAATGAGTGAAATTATATTACAGCTATAAATATGTGTCCTATGTATGCGAGTGTCAGTTATTTTTACAACTTTTGCTGAATATAAATAACTACACTCAAGACTGACTAATCCTGCAGATTTTTGTTCTAATTGTCGTTTGTTTTAGTGAAACTTTTAGGAACCAAAGAGCCGAAGCTTTGCAGCTTTCTACATAATGATATTACTGCTCAAAGTGCTTTAATTTTTTTGTGGTTTCGCGCTCTGTATGTAATTTTATTAAAGGTGACAAAAATAAAAGTCTGAAGGTACTAGAAAGAGTTCAAACATTTTTAAAATAAGAGCATTTTGATGAACAATAAAAGTACTACCTATAGAAGATAGACGGAAAAAAAAAAAAAAAAAAAAAAAAATCTTTATTTCACAACCACAATTACAAAATATACAAAAACGATGGTCCCGTACTAGACTATAGTCTGTATTACGGGTACCGATGTCCTTCCATGTTACAGTTGAGAAATATAGTGACGTAATTTAAACAGAGAATAAAGTAAAAAATATATATATATATATATATATATAATGTAAAAGTTGTGTCTGTGGGTGTGTTTGTGAGTGTATGAGTGTGTGAGTGTGAGTGTGTGTGTGTGTGACATGTCTTACGTGTGTGCATGATTGGAGGAGTGTGGGTTCATGTAATGGTAGAAGAGCATGAGTAGAATGTGTTTACGTTTGAATAACTTATATAGACTCTCACGTTAACAGCGGGTTTTAGAGATAATTACATTTTCTGTGTAGTAGTAATCCTTTGAGAGCAGCCATTTAGTTATAGTTTTTTTACTTTTATATCGTGATAAATTAAATATTTTCAACTCTTTATTTATTACATTATATAAGTGTGGTCCCAAATATAGAAATTGCCTACGGAAAAAGGTCGTATTGAAAGTTTGATGTTTTACTACATCTCTAGTTGAACGCTGAGTTAAGTTTATGTTAGAGAAACTTACATTAATGTTTATTAGATTATGGAATTTAAGGACAGTGTCTAATATATAGAGTTGTCTAATAGATAATACATTGAATAAATTATATATATCCTTTGTGGGAAAACGAACTGGCTTAAAAGCTGACACCTTAAGTATTGACCTCTGGCATCTCTCTAAAGGTAGAAGAATAGTTTTATGGGTGCCACCCCAAGCTACAATACAATACCTAAGTATACTCTGACAGAGAGAAAGATAAACAGTTTTAAGTAGGTTAAGTTCAGCTACCTGTCGTAGTTTTTTGAAGGTCCAGATCAGTTTACGAGTACGAGAACACAAATTATTGATATGCAATTGCCACGTCAGACGGGAGTCTAGAATAACCCCTAGGTACTTAATATTATTAGCAATCTCAATTGTATGACAAGAACACAAACTTATGTTGTTATAAGTACAAGTATGAGCTTTGATTGAGAGGTCGATCGGCAAAATATCATTTTTTAAACTGAAGTTAATACACTTAGTTTTTTTAAGGTTTATTGTGAGTTTATTACAACGAAGCCAGTCCAGTATGATTTGAAAACCACTTTGCGCGTTGTGAAAAACATGCCTCCAACTTGTACCATTAAAAAGCAGGACTGTGTCATCCGCGAATGTAATTATTTTACAACAGTCTAAATTTAGAAGACACAGATCGTTGATGTAGGCTAAGAATAGACTAGGTCCGAGTACACTGCCTTGCGGAACGCCATAAAATACAGGCATATCGGTGCTCACAAGATTATTTATTTTAATTCTTTGAGTTCTGGCAGTTAAATAATCAGTAAAAAGATTAAGTGCAACCCCGCGTATTCCAAAACTTTCCAATTTAGACAAAAGGATGGGAACAGAAACAGTGTCGAAAGCCTTGGTTAAGTCGAGGAAAATGCCTATACATTTTTCTCTTTTATCTAGCCTATTGGTTATATAATTAGTTAAGTCCAATACTGCTCCCTCTGTAGATTTATCCGCCTGAAAACCAAATTGATTTTGAGCTATAAGCTTGTTAATAGTAAAAAAGTTCATTAATCTCTTATTTATAATTTTCTCGAAAATTTTACTGAAAACTGGTAAAACTAAGGGAAGGGTACAAAGGATGAAAAGTTGAAAACAGATGCGAAAGTAGCTTTGTTTGTCTATCCACGTGTAAACGGATCAACTTATCTCAACGAGGTTTAATAATATATGGATGAAGCCTTAGAAAAGGTTACTTGTTTCGCAAAAATGAAAAACCCGTAAGAGGTGAAATATCGCGCGCTGCAGGTCGCAGACGGGGCAAATAATATTTCCTTTGTTCATTTAAACGAGACTATGCAAATAATAAATACATATGTATATCCAAAATGGTATTATACATACTTACTACCGTATTGTTTTGTCAGTGGGAATCCACAGAAATATTAATTATTATTTTGTTATGTGGTTTTTAATCTATACCTAGTAGCAATATTTAAGCAATAATTCAATTGTTTTTCCTGTAATATAGGTATATGGTTGGCTGGAGTGTTTTGTTAACGAATGCTTTTTATGTTGGGTATGACATATTTTACAGTTTGATATAATTTTATGTACCGAAAGCCCAAATCTTTGCTACCTTGTGTTAACAAATATTACCTCTATAATTGTTTTCTTAGCACCGAAAGGGGGGAAAACAGCGTAAATAATGTGTGAGTTCATAATTTATATATGATATTGTATGTAAGTTGTAACTTATTGAGGGACAAAGGAAATGCCTAAGCTGCATGCGGTTAATCTTCTAAATATGAATTTTGAAATGACTATAAGGGCCAAGTTACATACATACTTGTACAGAGGTATACCATTGATATGTGTTATGTCAAATATTATGTGTAAATATTTACGCATCAAATTAGTCTAGCAATGATATATTGAGTGCTAGACCGCGTCTTCCGGTTTCGATGTTAATGTGCCATAATGGACATTACCACGCAGCTATAACCGTGAACAGTGCCGTCCAACATAATGTAAACAAGACAGTTAAACCACTGACGCTCACGTAAGGATTTAATTGAAGTTTCGTGTAAAGCGACACGACGGTCATTCATATTTGTCATATTTGCGTATACACATGGATGGGGTTCGTTTAGTGAGTGACAACAAGAAGCGCATGTTTTTGTTAACCGACTTCAAAAAAAAGGAGGAGGTTATCAATTCGGCCGGTGTGTTTTTTTTTTTTTTTTTTTTTTTTATGTATGTACACCGATTACTCCGTGGTTTCTGAACCGATTTACGTGATTCTTTTTTTGTTCGATGCGGGATGGTGTCGAATTGGTCCCATAAAAATTTTATTCGGATAGGCCCAGTAGTTTTTATTTTATGAGCATTTTTGTCTGTATTTGTAAATGTTGCAAGTGCAAGTTTGAAGTCCGTTGTTTTTAACGCAGTTATTGACTTGTTTAGGGTGCGCTTTTGTTCTCCAAAATTTTATAAGATGTTACACATTTTTATTTGGAATCGGTTATAAACGAATTTTTATGCATATATTCGATTAATGCACTCGTAGTCACAAGGGTGCATTAAATTTAAACAACACTAAAATTACTTAATAAATTAATACCAAAAACTTAAACAATACTGAACATACAATGAATAAATAAAATCATAGGTAATATTCTTTGATGTATTTAACGATTTTTCGACGATTACTCATAAAAAATTTAGCTATTGTTCGTCGTTGTATCGTATTATTCTAGTGGCCCGTTGTGATTGTCGAGTGGGCGGGAGTGAACGACTGTCTCAAATTCAATTCTGTTCTATTTCTGTTACTATGTATTTACACAGGCATATACATTACAATGTAATACACGCACGTTGTGAACTTAAGTGATCACGTGCATTCTGTTTTCCGAATATTATAGATGTTAGAATTATTTAGATCTTCAAACGAAATGGTTGAGCAGACGTTTTAGGTTGCGTCCGCGTCGCTACAAACAGTATTTTTTGTGGTAATTATTTTTTATTATTCCAATAAAAATGAAATATGTTTTTGAAATACATAAGGTGACATGGAAACATTCAAAGAAAATGTCGCTATTGCCACAAAACTACGACTTCACTGAAGAAGTCTATATCGTTACCGGAATACAATATGACGTTACTTCTCACACTCACAAATCATATTATGTGTACCTAGTACTGAAATACCTTTCTATGTTTATTTGATTGTTTTTCTCTATCTTTATCTTTCCAATTTAATCACTTGAATTATGAGGAATAGCAGTAAATTTTATCGTGATACCTCGGTGTACTAGTTTTGTTTCGCCCGCAATAAAATTTCTTCACTTTTATGCCGCCAAAGATCAAGTAGAGCGTAATAGTAGGACTGACTGCGTCTATTTAGATAAATTATTAATCAGTGTTCGAAACATGTCTTACACTCTTTGTAATTCGCTGCAGCTTCTACAATACTCTCTTTGGCTACTTAAAAATAAAAACTTCTTAAAATGTCAGTTATAATAAGGTTATAATTACATCAAAAGAATACTTGCAATGGAGTTCCTCGTCAGAAACTAAGGAATATTTAATATTTATGGTTTTAAAAATGTTTATGATTAATGTAGAATTGTAATGAATCCATGATGATCTGCGTTTTTATATACAGTAGAGGTGTGAAATAAAATTAGGAACACTCTATTTCATTTCTATTTGTTAATTAGGTACCCCACCCAATGACCCACATAAAATAAATTAATAATACAATTACAAATTTTCCTTTCGTGTCAGCGCTTGGGGAATAAACAAGTACCTACTCGTAGAATAACATGACTTGATGAATGGTCTTATAAATACATAAGTCAACGTTAAATACATACTCGTACAGTACGATATAAGGTTAATGAGGTCCCTAGTGAATTAAAAATGATATAGTTAATAAGCATTAACATATTGCCCACACCTCTATAAATTTTTCACCAAGTTAGTAAAAATTTTATGACCTTACGTTCTTAATGATGTTTGTCTGTCTCTTCTTCACGCTTCAACTACTGAACCGATTTGGATAAAATTTGCTACAGCGATAGCTTGCGCTCTGAGTTATACATAGGTAGGTTTTAAGGAACGGGGAATATGCGAGTTTTTCCACTTATACTAATATTACAAAGAGGAAAAGTTTGTATGTATGTATGGTTTTCACGCATAAACTACTGGACCGATTTTGATGAAATTTGGCAAAGGCAATCTTTAGACCCTGAGAAAGAACATAGGCTACCTTTTATTGCAAAATGTGTACCACGGACGAAGCCGGGGCGGACCGCTAGTATATTATAAAGGTAGCAAAAACTTTGTACATCTTGACTAAAAATTTGGCACGCTTACAGCTTGACCGCAAGTCAAAGTTGTGTGTTTTTTATTTATTATATCACAGAAAATCTATTATGAATCTATGCCAAATTGTGCTCTAACAAAACATAGGTTACATCTTGTGCCTTAAAAGAAGTAAGACAGGAAACAGTTTACCATTAGCTTAGAGAGACGATATTGTCAACTACCTACTATAGCCTCGATTACATTACATCAATGATGAATAGATACCCCCTCATGATTATTTTTGTTTGAAAATCTCAAGGTTTTAACTGGGACGAAATTTGATGCATGATTAAATTTCACATACCGAAGTTCTTAGAACAGAGTCTCAGAATTATTTCTAAGTAAAGCGAGATGTTTGCATCATTGGGAAAGTGTGCTTACGTGTCCGTGTATTTTTGTGAATCGTAAAATCTCGGCTTTATATACCTACCGTTCTTTTATTCAGCTTTATAACTGGATAATAAGACTTTTATGATATCAATATTGAAAGCCAGACACTAAATGGTTAATTTATAGTATGTATTGGGACGAAAGTCTTTTTTTACACTTTTAAGGTATTCATAAAGCAAGGTAGGTTTGGAACTTTTATACGAATCTATAATATACCCCTCGATTATTAGATACTTTCGCAGAAGACAGATTAGATTAGTACGCACACGTGAGATTAGCTTCGCCCGTGGGAACTATGCGGGTTTAAAAAAAAAACCCGCATAGTTCCCGTTACTGTAGGATTTCCAGGATAAAAAGTAGCCTATGTCTTATTCATCTACCTACATACTCATACTGGGTCTTCAGCTACCTACATACCAAATTTCATTGTAATCGGTTCAGTCGTATTTGCGTGAAAGAGTAACAAACATCCATCCATACTTACAAAATTTCGCGTTTATATAATATTAGTAGGATACTTTGATAATGATAATACAAATTACAAAGCACAGCAAAGCTTACACAGACTTCAATTTAAATATACATAAGTATTTGAAACTTTCTTCGACGACTGTATTCAGTGAAGTGTTGAACAGAAAGCATTAGCATACGTGAACAGACTACAGAATGATAAATCTCCAGCGTATCCTACACGATCTCATTACGATTCCTCGTACGTCCTCTACGTCACACCGCACGCCGGCTGTTGGCTCTGAGCATATACCTACATGTATATGATACGCTCAAGGAGAAATTGTTAACTCAATAAACTGTTTTAAATACGAGCGTTTCTAATTTTTTTGTAGCGTTTATTGTTTTTTTGGCATGACTGCTTTCGTTGAAGTTTGAATCTCTGCAACCAAAACGAAAGCTTTCGACTATTGTGATGATATGATTCTGCGTTATGTAATTCAGAACTTTTATTTATTGAGCTCTCGTTGAAATTTGTAGCAGAATATCACCAAATAGAGCTAAGAATTCCAAATGGTGCACATAATTATGATGTTTCAATAGTATTTCTTCTATAGGTACTACGCTTATTTTCTATTTACTCTTCGCTCAAAAATCAATAAATACTCAATATTTCTTATAATATGTATTTATATGAATGCATTTATAAGCGTAAATTGTATATCTTTTCAGACAAAATGGTGGTCGGCGAGAACAAGCGTACGGCCAACATCATGGACGGTATCGAGAATACCGGCGATGTGCGGCTCCACGACCATCGGTTGCGACTGAAACAAAGGTAAGAAACCTTGCTTATATATGTCGGACATTTTTAAATCTACCCTACAAAATACTGCTGGAATAGTTTTGTACGCAATGGCTTTTTAAAAAAGAAAACTAGGTAAGTACGATGATCATTGCCAGCGTGATAAAATGTTTCTGTGCTATAAACATTTCATTTTTCAAATCTTGTAGCGGATTTGAAAAAATGCAACAAATTGAAAAGTATAAAAGGAAATGGGTCAGCAAAAACAGTTGTCAAACATTTACCAATTTTAGCAGCAACAAGCTTTTTGTAGCGTGTCTACATTTTACTCAACAAGTCAAATTATAATATTATTAGCACATCATATAAAAATGTCTCGTTATTTAAAATAAATAAGCCCCTACTTAAGTAAATAGCATCATGCTCTGAAGTCATATTAAACGTCTGATTAAATAAGTAACATAATATTATGTGAAACACTGCCATTTGTTTATAGACATGCATATTTCTAGTAATTCGCTGTAGGTGAGCATGTGTTTATTCATTCCTTTGTGAAGATAGTGAAATAGTCGGTATGACTTATCGCTCTACAACTTCCAAACATTCTATTTGTTGAAAAAATAAATCAATTTCACAAGAACAAAATATTCAATTCTCCAAAGCTAAGGTTTTTTGGTCGGTGGACGACATTTCTTCATCGACATTTCTCACTTGTCGTGATTATTCTACAATAATTACAATAAAATGTAAAGTCGTGACACCGTTGCATAGCGCTAATGTCCTCGATATACCTATTAAAATATTAATAGAAAATAATATATTGAAAGTAATAGTGGGAGACGTGGAAAGGCGCAGTCGGTGACCGCATTTTAGGGTATAGATTTATGCACCCACGCTCGCGGATCGGAAATAGTGGGCGTAAAGGTTGTAGGTGACGTCACACTATTTTTGAAATAAAAATTTAAATAATTATCTGTATAATATAGAAACATATTATGCTCTACTTTTTACAAACTTTTTATTACGGAAAATCGAAACAATGTCTCAAGATTTACATCGACTCTGCTCTATATGGCCTTGAGGCTTGGACACTGTCCAGTGACAGCATTAGATATTTCAAGGTAAAAAAATTTAAAAGTTGATTGCATTGACTAACGTAATTTTATTGAAAATTATTCTACACTCTGAAATAGTAATTGTTATTTAAACCATGTGATAATAGTTGAGAAAAGTATTTATATAAATAATTCGTACCTATGCCTACCGTACTATTACGTTGAATGTTACTGTTTAGTGTTTACATAATATTATGTATACATATTTGGATGCTGTATGTCTAATAAATCATACTTCCTTTTATAAATATTATATTAAATACCTATGATGAAATGGACAACACAAAAATAAAAAATGCATGTCTAGGATTTAGGATTAAGGACCCAAGGACTTCTATGATAAAATAAATTATTGTGAGTTGCCATGTTACAAAGTTGGTAAAAAATATAACATGTAAAAATATTAATCACATGATTGATGATATCTGATGGTATGCTGACCAACGATACGCCGCGGCCGCTTTGGTTCCCGTCTTCATTTCATTGTTTGTAGGCTAAGTACCTCCTATACGCTATATGCAGTGACCAAAAACATAAGCGTCAGATAAAGTGCAATTGATACTCACCAACGTGACATTGTTAAAAACAAACAGAATTTTATCAACAACACGAGTTCAGTGGCCGTGTAATGCGCTTTTTATCCGTTATAACTTACAAAGGTTTATTGATTGCTCTTAGCCTCAGGCAAAAATTTTAAAGCATCGTAAAAATTAAGAAAGGTTATACAAAATGTTTTTAAAATAAAGTAAGAGGAATTTTTGCAGCTTGTAAATTTGTTTCATCCCACAATCATAGTGATAAATTGATATTTTCACTAAATTCTAAAAAATATTTTCACAAAAACAATTTTCAAATATTTGCTATACTTCTGCTGTTAATGTCGGCTCGGTTTTATTATTAAAAACGAGTCCCACTCACGTTATGAGAGTTCGTTCACAGTTGCCTACTTTCTGCACCCAATTTTATGGCTGAGCCATAATTTTCAAGAAGTTAAAATATATAACTGTACAGCAAATAAAAAGTTGCAGGACGTAGGTGCATATTACCGCTAGTCTATCTAAAATAAAGCAAGATAATCATGGAATTATTGGCGTAAATAAACTGTAAAGCAATATAATAATTAAAGTTTTGAAACTTTTCTGTTTCAGATTCGATATAGTAAGGAAATTAGGTCAAGGTACATACGGAAAAGTGCAATTGGGAATTAACAAGAAGACTGGACAAGAGGTGGCAATTAAGACGATAAAGAAATGTAAAATTGAAACAGAAGCTGACTTGGTACGCATTCGACGAGAGGTGCAGATTATGTCTTCGGTCAGGCACCCGAATATTGTACATATATACGAAGGTATATAGTTTAATCATGATTAATTAAGAATAAAAGAATTGAAGGGGTAGATAACCGGCCAGCAATAGTGTCGATTTTCATTTTCATTGTAAAGCTTAACCCCAAACTCGAATCTATTGTTCTTCTATTCACATACTTCTTGATATGTTGTTTTGCTCAAACCTTGAGCCAATGTTAGACAATTGAACAATGAACACATTGGTTTGTTTCAGTATTTGAAAATAGTGAAAAGATGATTTTGGTAATGGAATATTGTTCCGGTGGTGAATTGTACGATTATCTAAGTCAGAAAAAGGTATTAGAAGAAGATGAAGCAAGAAGGTTAGAATACAATTCCAAACATACCTTTTTTTTTATGCTGAATTAGTTATTTACATAATTCCTCTTTTTAAGGTTATTTCGTCAAATTGCAACAGCTGTATATTATTGCCATATACATAAAATCTGCCATAGAGATTTAAAGTTAGAAAATGTGTTACTTGATGACACGGGCAGTGCCAAGGTAAGTTATCCATAAGCATGTCTTTAACCTTCAAATACTATTGAGAAAATTATTTTCTTTGCTTATATTTATTAGTAATAATTAATATGAATATGTTTGAACAGATAGCGGACTTCGGTCTCTCCAATGTGTTCAAAGAGACGTCATTATTGTCAACGTTCTGCGGCTCCCCGCTGTACGCGTCGCCGGAAATCGTTAAAGGAACTCCTTATATTGGTCCTGAAGTGAGTCCATTATCCAATTCATATGAAATTTGTTTATCAAACTCACCTGCAGGTCGTTTATCATCCAATGTATTTCTTCCCTAAGTAAATTAAGGCTGGGTTTGTCTTGTAATAATTGCGTAATAGAGTGAGATCCTACACATAAAGCAGTTTATTCACTATATGGACAATTTTTTAGTATACTTTCCTTAAAATAGGCATTTTTTAAATCTTTGTAAATTATTTATTAAAGCTGGTGGCTTATGGATGAAAAGACAATAGTTTGCGCGTTTTATTATGCATGTAAACTAAGTTAAATAATGGTGAATTCTGAGGAAAAATAAAGAAATGATTGAATTATAAAATTAATTCCTCATTAATTTTCAGGTAGACTGTTGGTCATTAGGAGTGCTCCTGTACACATTGGTGTATGGTGCCATGCCGTTCGACGGCTCAAACTTCAAACGTCTTGTTCGACAAATTAGCAACGGAGATTATTATGAACCTAAAAATCCGTCTAGTAAGTATGCACTTTGTAATAAATCTACCTTTAAATTGAAGAAAGACAGTAGATTAAAATTAGGTTATATTTGGAAAACTATACCTCTTGAATTTTGAATTGTTCCAAGTTTTTTGTATTGAGTATGTCTATTACTCGGAGAAGTATTTCCTCACCCTTTTTTAATATTTTAATGAAATGAATCGAACACAGGATCGTTATACGGTCACGCAGCAACCACTACCAAGAAGGCGATCAGTTGCCACATAGCTACCCGTTAATTACTTAGATAATCGCATAAACCAGAATCCATAACAATTAAAAGTGATTAATTACAGCCGCGTCGCCGCTAATTCGTGACATGCTCACGGTGGACCCGTTGAAGCGTGCCGACATCGTATACATTTGTGACCATCCGTAAGGTTTTTTCGTAATTATTGCATGTTTTTTAAATTTCTCTTTGAATTGTAGTAAGAATGTAGATGTAGTAAGGGGCCGTTCAAGTATTACGTAAGCACCAAGGGGGGGTGGGGGGGTCTCTGTTTTGCTTATTTTGGATGACATGGGGGGTGGGGGGGTCTAGATGATGATTACGTCATCGTTAGTTATTTAAGTTTTTTCGGGGATTCCCGCAAATAATACATATGCGTAGGCACTCGCTTTGAGAACTGATTAGGGGAATTACCGCGCATTAGGGAAATTACCGTGCGCTATTCACTTGTCTAATAATTCACTCTTGTGCCGGCCGGCTCCAAGTGCGCATCTATCATTATTGTTTTGTTTGGATTCTAAACGTATTGTAAGCATTGAAAGTTATCATTTGTGTTTATGTTGATGCAAATAGCCAAAGTTTAACGTTTTAATTATTTAAATTTAAATATCTTATTAGAATGTCATATCATATAGACAAATCCAAGTTATACCATAAACTGTTCGAATGTTTTAAAAAATCTCATACTAGGACGAAAGTGCAAAATGTACAAAAGTTAGTTAACGAAGTTTGGCGAAATTATAAATTTTACAAGCAAAGTCAGATAAGGAACTAGATATCTATACTATATAACTAGGTATCTAAGAGAATTGAAGAAGAAATGCAAGCGGCGACTAAAAATAAATCCAATCTGCTTCATTTTTTTTTCCAAGATGAGTAAATATTATAAGTACAAAGTTTCTCTTCACGTTCTGTAACAATTAAAACGACTTATGAGTAAAAAATATGGTGGCCTATCTCAAAGTAAAAAGGTAAATGATTGATATTTTATTTCTTAAGATCGACTCCGGCAATTGGTCACAAAATACACGGTGTTTTCAATATCTGTATGTGAAGGGTTTCTATGAGGAAAAGCTTTCAATAATATTTAAACGCTGCAGGTTTTATTTAACAGACTCACAACACTGAGCAGCAATCCAATGTCAACGATAACTTAGAATCATGGATTCAGGTTTTATGGACTGAAGACTGTTAATGTGTTCCGAAAATATTCTTTATGTTAGTTATGTTCTTTATTTCTGATTATATTTTTTTGTCATAATACTCTATGTGTATCAGTTAAACCTAATATTTTCATGAATTTTCCTATTTTAAAAATAACAATATAAAAAAAAAAACATTTATTACTAAAATGTTTACGTAAGCATAGGGGGAGGGGGTAAGTGCTTTGCTTACTTTTGATGACAAGGGGGGCGGGGGGGTAAAAAATGGTAAGAAATCTGCTTACGTAATACTTGAACGGCCCCTAAGAATCCTAATCCAATTAAAGACAGAATGGATTGTAGCCAAAGAATTTGTTCGCATAAATGCAGTTAATAGGATGTGGATCATCTTAGGTATTTGATAGTTATTGTAAAGAATATACAAGTTCTATACGAGAAAATATTGAAGAAACTTATTTATTTATTCAAATAATAAAAAACATGGCTACCCAAACAATAAATTAATTAGCATCCTTTTAAATTCTTATAAATAAATAATACTATTTCTCATAAACCTTTCAGCCTAAGCCAAAATCACTGATCAGAATATGACAATACTCGGCTGTGTAGCTTATGCATCAAAATAACTCATAAGCTATAGAAATTCTTGCTTTTGCGGGTTCACCCGTCATAGCTACTGATTACCTATTTATAACAATCGAGCATAATTTAAAACAATGCTCTTCAGGTGGGTGAACACAGGCTGCGAGACATCATGTCTCGAGATGGCTGAAGCTCTAGCGGCGCAGACGCCGGTACGACTCGACTTGCTGCTGTCGCTCGCGCCCGCCGCGCCCTCACACTCGAATAGCGTTGTCGTGCCGAATGAGGTATGTATAGGTACATAAACTACAGGGTGACTGGAAATTCGGTGTGATCCTTCAAAGGGATTATACTAGAGGTCATTTGCAACAAATTAAGTCCAGTTAACCAGGGGTTAAAAATGGATGGTTATTGAGCTATGACTGATAAAATTTTCAGCCTTTTTACTAAAAACAATTAATTATGAAAAAACTACTACACTGTTAACATTCAATTGATATTTTTTGAAAGCCGAAGAATGATCGAAACTTGCATCACCTCAAAAAGAAAAGGGTCATAACTCAATAACCATCCATTTTTGACCCCTGGTTAACTCGACTTAATTTGTTGCAAATGACCTCTAGTATAACCCCTTTGAAGGATCACGTCGAATTTCCAGTCACCCTGTATACACCTTATACATATATTCTACATGCACATGCAAGCTCTAGGATGAGCACACATATGCACACACACAAGCGTAACAGCGCGAACGACGACACACGCGTACAGCGATACGGGAATGTACACAAAACTATAAATGTATTAACAAATGAATAGTAGACACGCATACATGCACGCTCTTACATATTATGCGCTTTTATACGCATATGCGTACGCTCCACAAACAAACACTGAGTATGCACACACATAATAAAAACGTATTAAACTACAAGCATTCTTACATACATTTGGACGCATAATGATGATGAAAATCGTTAAATTTTCTATTGAATTGTTTAAATTCCTCTTACTCATAGACCTGTAATAATAAATTTTACATGTAAACCTATTATAAATATGTGTTGTTATTTTTTGTTTCTATAGCAGACAGAACTAGGCGGACCGGATGAGAGCTGTACAGATTTGACGAGCTCCACTTCGATGGCAGTGGAGCCTAGCAACTCGGCAGAGAAACGAATTTTGGAACTTGTAGCAGGTACATTTGTAAAGTATTAGGGTTACTAATACTTTTCGCTCGTCGATATTTTCTAACTTTGCGTTTAGGAGTGGGTGGCATTATATTGACTATCGAATGAAGAAAGAAGTTTTATTCATGTTCAATTTAGTAAATACTTTGTTTACTCATTCATATTTAAGATCAAGCTAATAAATCTCATTTTTTGGGTAACTTAATGTAAGTTATAAATACATAATATATAAAATTACAGAGGGTGGCGAGGACGCAATAAAACCGTCGCCGACGCGCACCATTGTTTCCGCGAGCGACAACAAGAGGAAGCTCGAGCTTGCCATGTCCGCGAGCGGCTTGCAAAGGAAGAAGGAGAGGGTTGCCAGGTGAATAGATTTATACAATTTTAATTAATTATTTGTCGACAGATTTAAGATTCCATATAGAAATATTCAGAAGACAATGACTAAGATAAGTAATATGCATACATGTTAATTTTTAACACAGTCTGGATAATTGAAAAACTGAAATCTTGAAAAAGTCTATTATAAGGCCGCGTCATGTAAAAAGAACGCTGACGGTTAAGCTGCGCATTGGCGATTTATTGGTCTATTTGGTGTTATGAGGTGGTATAAGAATAACAAATATGTAGTTGCGAAGCCACGACTCGAGAGCCTACTTCAAAAATAAAATAAGCAGCAAATAACTTTCGTGCTAAACTCGATACATGCCAAAACACACCCCATCACTTTCATCCAGCGTTCTTTTTACATGATTCGCGTTATACCTATCTTTAAAATAAAAATATAAATTTCCAAATCTATATTATATTACATTATGTCTATATTATGACACGTGCGGGTCAGTGACACGTGTGGGTCAGTGTTTTAAAATTTTAAAAATTTAGAAACAATAATACTAAATTAAATTTGCCAACATTTGTAGCAGTTTTGAAGTAAAACGTTGCTTTTTAATTTAAATAAACAAGTCAATTATTAATTTCTCCTCACAATTAACTATGTACTAAATACAAAAAAGCGCTATTTAAAGAATTAATAAAATAAAATACTTGTATTGTACAGTTGCGCGAGTATCGCCGGCGCTCCGCCCGCACTGCCGGAGGAGGCCAGTGTGCCTGACGACGAGCAGTATTATAATGATGAGGTAAATACCGGGAAATTATTGGAAACTTCTAGAAACGTTTTAAAAGTGAGATAATGTAGTTTAGTCATCTTTTTTAAGTACTGCTGAAATAGCTTTTGCCTTTTACCTTATGAGAAATTTTAGAATTAGCCCAAGAGTGTGTATTAATTTTTATGGCGTATTTGAAAGTGTAATATGTGTCAAAATAATGTTATCAAAATGTCACAATTTCATATACTTATTGCTACAAGAAATATAAAATACTATGATAAATTTATGATAATACAGGCCCCACAGCCATCTTTAAAATCGTCGGCTACTATGACAATAACGCCTGCGCCAGCCACAGTAGAACTTAGCAAAGCGCCAACCGTTGAAATCAAAGATGTGCCCAAAGATGAGGAGAAACCGAAGGTGGTGTCGCCAAAGAAACCCGCTAAAATTGACACGGCTCCAGAGAAACCGGAAGAAACTAAGGTATTTACTGATAAATATTTTAAGACTTTTTTTAAATTTGAATATCCAAAAGACTTATACACATTCTAAGTGTGCCGCGTGGTTTCACCCGTGGGAAAAATCAAGTTCTCCTTTAGCTCATGTGTTATTCTTATCTAAATTTGTCCAGTACTTTTTGAGCCCATTTGTTACAAACACATACAAATCTTCCTCCTTATAATATTAGCACAGAAGTATAGATAAATAACATCAACTTATACTGTCTATGTCAAAATAAAATTTGATCCATCTTTTACCAAACCATCATTTAACCCATTGAGCCCCGAACGGCCCGATCGATTTTCGATTTTCTATTGTGTCTGTGATTCCGGGGCCTGAGTTTTTTATTACTATAAAATTGTAAACATTATTGTTTTAACAGGTGGAAGACAATAAAACAACGGTATCAGCGGCCGCAGATAAGCTCACATCTCTATCGCTAGCCCAGCCGGCACAACCAGCTACTCCGCAAGCGCCCGCACCAGTTAAACCAAAGAAATTGTCTATAGGTAAATTATTTATTTAATTCATATTTTTTCTTAAGGATAAGAATTTTCTTCTAAAGAACCAGCGATTGATCTGCTATGATTAAAAAAAAATGTGTGCGTGTACTAGTGTACATACGTGAGAAGTGGAACTTCTTTATAACCTTATTTTTCAAAAAATAATTTACTATATACTACTTTACAGAAATACGTCGAATCACGCGTGGTAGGGATAAGAAAAAGATGGCGCGTAACAAAAAAATGTTACACAATTTTTTTTTCCAACCCCGATAAAGAAGTTTCACTTCAATAATGGTGGAACAATGCTTAAGATTACGATACGATACAGTCTTTCGTAGGTAAAAGGAAGTTTCCCATACTCGTCTGCTTTTGAGCCTCTGTACTTTTTGATCGAATGCCAAACTTGTATCACTAGATTTTCAAAGGAAAACCCGCATAGTTCCCGTTCCCTTGGGATTTCCGGGATAAAACCTATCCTATGTGTTAATCCAAGTTACCCTTTATATGTGTTCTAAATTTCATTGTAATCGGTTCAGTAGATTTTACGTGAAAGAGTAACAAACATCCATACATCCATACGTGCATACTTACAAACTTTCGCCTTTATAATAGTATTAGGATTTAATATCTGGTTTAATATACTTGTAGGAGGTCATGTCGGTAGCTTCAAGGAACAATTCGAAAGAAGAGCATCTCTTACCACATCACCAGAAATCAAACGAAATGTTTCTAAGCCAGGTATGTAAAACATTGAGAAAATATATTTAATAGATACTCCTTATTAATACAATCTAATTACAACCTTATTACTATTTTAGTTGTGTCGAAAATCGCGAAGCCCAAAGCTCAAAGTGAAGATCGCGAGTTATCAAGCAAACCACTTGATAATGGAACAGTGCGTTTGCAACAAATCGGCATCGAACCACCCAAGGTAACAATTAACATAATTAAAAATATAAAATAATATAATAATTGAAATATTTAACTAATAACAAAGGCCTGGATCTTAGCCAAATATGCCATATTTTCGTTACATATTAATTAGTATCAGTCATATTTTCTACATTACTCACTTGTCTTTTTCTGTT